>JAOUQW010043171.1:0-16865 GCA_028565825.1 Olivaichthys viedmensis | reverse complement strand
ACCTAAACTGACTTTACATTTCTAACGTTTTAAGCTATTTAGATAGATAAAAAATATAATATAATATAATATAATATAATATAATAAGACTGAAGAGCCCTTAATATACTTATTACACCCTCTGGATATCGCAATAGATCATACAGCCGATTAATGGTATATATATGTAGCTGTGGCTGAAAGGTCAGATTCTGAAAAAGAAAAAGAAAAAAATGAAAGAAAAAAACCCCACAAATTCAAAAGAAGGTGGAAAGAGGAACAGAAGAAAAAGAAAGAAACAGTGTGACTGGAAAGAAAAAATAAATGTTTTGCATGTGAAACCATACCACATCAAAATTACTACCAGAGGGGAGCAGCTGCCTTTTACACACCTCAACTGATTCCCAGCCTTCCTCAGTGTGCGTGCGTGTGTGTGCGTGTGCTGCGTTGACATGTTTCTCAACCAATAAGTACAGATAACTCCAGACTCTCACACACTCTCTAACACGAACACGGAATGGGCTACTTTTTAAATAAAAGCGTGAGTCGGATGTAAGAGAGCCTCTTGCTTTACGCCAACCAATCATTAAATACAGGCATCAAAGAGAGATGATCAATAGCCTCCATTAGAACTTTATTACAGTCCCCCATATTCAAATGTTCATATCATGCTGATTACTCGTTTATGGAAGATTACGATATTATTGTGACAGTAAGGATCAGTACCGGTCAGAAATTCTGCACAGTTTCCCCCCTTTACCCTAAATGCACATTTCAAAACTAAAGAAGTCATGCTTCAGATATGACCACAGTCAGCTCCAGAATTATTGGCACCCTTGGTAAAGATGGGTAAAAAAAAAAAAAAAAAAAGGTTATGATGTATAAAAATATCTCACACTGAAAAAAAAGAAAAGAAAAAAAAAAACCTATATAAAGCCAATATAAATCCAAAAATATATATTTGTAACAAAACCACACGTGTTACATTTATTGGCACCCCTAGAAATTATTTTTATTTTATTTTTTATCCTTTAAGCATTTTTATTTTCTTAGAATAAATTCACTTCAATTAAAGGATATTTTCAGTGTGAGATGAAGCTTATTAACCAATTTTTTTTCTTCCATAACCGCTTTACCAAGGGTGCCAATAATTCTGGAGCTGACAATATATTATGCGTTTGATTATCCCAGTTTTAGATAATTCTCTATAAAGTAAACTTTCTGAATTCTATCCTGATATGCACTCGTGACCCACATGTGCAGGAAGAGATCCAAACCACAGAAAAGCCCGACAAACTCCTCCGAGCACAAAAGTGATCACAAAGATTGAGTTAATCACAGCAGTCTGTCTGAATCATCTTTCTTGACTCTTGTCCAGATTCGGCTGTTACCTTACCATGAGCACGCATTCATCCACTCACGCTAATTCACTTAAACATGTGCTGTTTAATCAAACGCCTCGGTGGGGGGTCCAGCGTGGGGACAAAAGCGTCGAAGGAGTCCGCGGTCGGCATTTTGCAAACGGCTTTATTGCATTACTCTGCATCTTGGCGGGGCACAGAGCCATTCATTAAAGCGACGGCTTAAACCTTTAAGCCTTTAAATGACCCCTCAGGCACCCGAACGGTTTCTCAAAGGGCTTTTTACATTAGGCTCGAATGCTCAAGTCTGTGTTTAGGATCAATTTTGGGCCCGTTTGGTTTATTTATTTATTTTTTTTTTTTACACGGATTAATTTTTGGTTCCGAAACACAAATCGATTGCTCAATTCTATACGTCACTTATGCGTGCACATCATTTTTGAAAAATAGTTAACAAAAAAAAGGCGCATTGCTTAAATCTTGCTTCAATTCAAATCTAATTTTCTTTACTTTACACCAGTTGGTCACCGGTTCGGGTCAAGCTGCTCGCTTATGTACGAGGGGTTTTTGTAAGTCGTAGTCGCTCGTGTTTGAACTTGCTCCATACATCTAGAAGACATTCGACCTCGTCTGCAGAACGGCTTTCACACTTGAGCGAACTCTTGGCACAAAACGGCCTCAGGTCAGAGAGGGAAAAAATATATATAAATAAATAAATAAATAAATAAAAAACCTGAAAAACATCCTAATAGGATATCGATTTGTTTCTAACGTTTACCCATTTCACCTTTACACATTTCTACTTACATTTAGGAAAGGCTGACTAATCAAAAGGAGAGAAAAAAAAAACAAAAAAAACATTTAGGATTATTAATTAATAACGACGCTGTGCAGCATTTTTAGGCCAGCTGGACGGTGCATGAAACAAGACTTTCTTACATTTCCCCCAGACACGTTACATGTTGATATGGCTAGAAGAAGAGCACAAACCCCTCCCCTAAAGCACCTCAGCTATTCCACGTATTCGTTCAATTCCAGCACGAGCACTCCTGATTCAACTTCAACAAGCCATTGATTAGCTGAAATCCCATGCTAATGCGGTGAAACTTAAATACATGGGTGCATTAGATGTTGATCACAAAATGACCGCAGCTTCGAGAGGAGGCCTAAAAACAGACATAAATTATAAATAAGATTATACGAGCGCAATTGGCTTTCCCAACTCAGTTTCCAAGTGATGTTCAAACTGATAGAAAATGCATGATGAAACAAACAAATGCCTCAAATCAGATGAACAATAGTTAAAAGGTCATTTCCTTAAGGGACGGAAAGGAATCTAGTTAAACGCTGGCTGAACTTCTGGCACAAAAGTACACGCTTCAACTGTGAGAACAACTAATCGAGAGGGTTTTGGAGGGCGTGTCGCTGCTCAGAAACCAGTTTCTGTCCAAATAAGAGACTTGTGGTTCACAAAAGGTTTCTGTAACACCCCGTCATGATTTGGGTGCATTTCAGCCATAGATTTAGGGAATCTGGTGAAAATCTACGCAGTTATGAATGCTGAGGAAATGTAAACAGGTAAACTTTTCATCATGCTGTACCTCTGAGGAAAACGACTGACTAATAATATTTAAAAAAAGTTATTTTAAGCAAGGTAACGACTCCAACGCTGCACGATCTGTACCATTGCTTGTAAATTCGGTGGTACTCTTAAGGGATCATCTTTTGCATCTTTAATATCCTTCACCTGGAAAAGTGAATGTACTGTTAGGATTTAACTCGTTTTAAAAAAGTACACAATAGGACTGAAGTCGTACCTTAAATTAAAAAAGGTACAAGAGACAAACCTTCAAAAAAGGCCCAACCCCAGTGATGGTAGAGTTTAGTAGCCTTTTTCTTTAAGGTGAATAAGACCTAGTTGGTGCGCAAATCCGTTGGGACAGCTACAGTATTAAACTGAGCAACTAAGACCTTGGACATCAACATAACTAAAGCTGGATGACTTGCTAGAACAATCTTTAATAAAGTTTGGAAATATTTAACCACAGAACTACCGACGTCACACAAATACTTAAACAAATGCACAAAAAATTCTTCTTTTTTATTGTATTAATGTTTTTCAATTCTAATTATATAGCAGTGTTATAGTTTTTTGAATTTAGTTAACTGAATTTAAATTGCAAATTTTATTTTATTCTTTTCAATTAAAATTCAGTTTAGTTTTAGTTCATTATGGTGCGGTTTTGTTAGTTCATGAAAGATATTTATTTACATTTTATATACATATATTTACTTGTGTTTTAAATTTTATTTGTGAATTATTTTTTGTATTAGTTAATAGAATTTAAATGACCAATTTTAATTTTCAATAAAAAATACAGTTTAGCTCCAGTTCTTTTGTTAGTTTATGAAAGATTTTAGTTTATGGGACATATATAAAATCTAAATAAAAAAATATATATATTTTATGCGTTTTAGTTTTAGACTGCAAAAAATACCAAGTAAAAACATCATGAACAAATGTATCCAATAGCTTCAGACAGCCAGTTCGTTGAATTTAACGACATTGTGCGTTAGACGACAATCAGTCGCAGGGTCGCTATTCATTTACAGCAATGAGTGAAGGGTTTAATTAAGGGATGACGTTGTTGAAGGAGGACTGAAGAACCGCAGGAGATGTGATGGATTCTGACAGCACAACAGTAAGGGTCTGAATCATAAAGCACTAAAGAGTGACATTCACTGAAGCACCGTGAGGGACTATTGTACAGATGCACATTAAGATCCAAGGAGACGTGGCAGAGATTACAAAAAGAACAAATTAAAAAAATAATAATAATAAAAAAGCACCACAGAACAGGACTTTATGAATCAAAACACAACCAAACCTGGTATAAAAATGGAGTCAAAAAGGAGTAAAATGATGGAACATGAAGGAACTCCATCAAGGACCGTCTTAATCTGTATTTAATGGTATTTTGTTACGAGAAAAGGCGAAACCAATACTCTGAAGTGCAAATTCGGTCTTCTAGCGTTGCACATAGCATCCAAACCAACGATGCTTTGATTTCTCATACCCAAGCTGTATACAACACAGACGGGCGATACAAAGGGAAAAACCTAACTACCCTAGATCCACAGATCACGAGGGGTCACTCAACGGTTTAATGAGGATGTAAAATGATGTAAATCATACGCTCTGGTCTTCAGTCACCAGACTCTCAACCCAATTGAACACCTGTGGGAGATTTTGGAGAGACGTGTTAGACAGCGGCTCTCCACCTCCACCATCATCAAAACACTGACTGAGGGAATATCTTTAGGAAGAACGGTTCTCCATGAGTTCCTCCAGTACAGTTCTAGAGACTTGGAGAATCTACGCGAAGGAGCATTGAAGCTGTTCTGGAGGCTCGTGGTGGAACGACACCGTAATAACACACTTTATGTTGGTTTTTCCTTTCATTTGATTTAGCTGGTCCGGAAAATGGTCCTCCGGCTCTTTAGTACTCTTTTGTAGTCGGCCCACAGTAGCAAAATTACGAGGATGCGAGAGGCTTTAACTTTTATTCCTGTTGGTCTGAGGCTGCGTGCCGAGAGTTGCGTAAATCTTATGCAAGATCAAAAGATCATATAAGCCTAGGAAAAAAATAACAAAAATACAGATTATAAAAGGTATTTGTGGAAAAAAAATTAAGTTGCTCAGCTGAAATAAAGCAACTAAAGCTGGTTTTGTGCAATGCACAGGAATTTCCTTAAGCCTGTGGGTTCAAATTTCATTGTACAAGGGCACATGCTGAATTGTGCGTGTTAAAGGAAGTTTAACACTGACGTACCGCGATATTTAAGGCTTTAACAATATAAACGGCCAGGATTTATCGCAGCTTGCACAATAGGAAACAAAGTCAAACAGTGTTTATATATAAATAAAAGTACAATTGTTTGGATATAAGATCACTGGTTTCTACCATTTCCTGTACCTTAAATTATTCAAAAATAACTGGGTGCTTTCGGTTTAGGGTGTACAGACAGATACAGTCTGTAAGTCCATAAGTAACTGGACAGTATATTATAAACAAATACTTAAATGTAGTTATAAATAACCTCAAATTAGAACCAAACAGAACCAAAACAGCAAATAAATTGTCAACGTCTATTTAGTTACATGGGATGTAACGATACACTCTGTTCACGATTCTGGGTTCACGATTCGATATTGTCACGATACTCAAAATACTTCAATCAAAAAAAAAAGTGAATGATGAAAAAGAACTGGGAAAAAAAAACAAATAAATAAAAATATATTTTTATTCCTGAAGCATAAACAATGCAAAACAACGTGCATTTTTGTCTGCATATATTTGTAAACAAAAATAATATTTGGTAATCCAAGAAAATACTAAGAATTAAAATTCCTAGTTTAAATTATTTATTTATTTATTTTAAACCCTGTTATAGCATAATTACTGTAGCCTACATGCAGGGTTAGAAAGCGAATAAAATCATTTCCATGTCGTGTTGGCGAAATAGGGTCAGGGGTCACCATATATTACAGACAGAAAAACTCAAATTTTGGTCAAAACCCAATTTCTTGTCAGAATTCATCCGATGGGTTAGTTACCTAGTCTTGCAAACTATGGTACTTTTTGTGGCCAAGAACCGCCCATTTTCAGAAAAAAACGTAGCATGACTGGCATTTCAAACGAGCAGCATATATAAGCGATTACTGGCAAACGCATACACTGGGAAAGTATCTAATGGGGAAACTCACAGTATCAAACTTACTAATACCCAAAATATTAACCTGTGTGGGTCTGACACTGAGACTCTAATCATACATGCTTTTGAAGACAAGACTGAACGAATGGATGAATGAATGAATGAATGAATGGGCTGAATGTCAACTCATTCTCCTCTCAGCTTAACCTCTTCAATAAGGATCACTCGTGTGTGTGCGCTCGTATGCATGCAAGACGTCACACAACAAACACAAGCAATTCATCATCAGACAATATGTGAGCGAGTCAGAGCCCAGGCTCAGCAACACACCCGACACACACGACGGTCTCGAGTCTTTCGTTAAAACTGATATATTTACAGTCCTCACTGGGTTTAAACGAGGTGTCAGCCCGTGTTATGACGAGCGTCTCGGGTCGCTTGCAGAGCCAGACTGAAACGGAGGGGTGTCGGTTTTTCGAGCCGAGCTGTGTGCGATAGGAGTGGAAAAGCAGGACAAAGCAGGAGTGTAACGATACACACGTTTTCAGGTTCGATACGTTTCAGAGATCAAAATTCGATGAGATTTGAAAACTAGCAAACTAGCATTTCCTCGTGCAAAATAGTGATCGCATTAAACTGAAATGAGATCCTACCTGGCATCTTGTATTTTGGCTCGAGAACGTTAATTACTGTTCTTTACTACCTCGATAAACCGGCCTCTTGTGAAACCCGTAGCTAGGGTCGGTTTTTGTGTGCGTGTGTGAACATGTTCATTAGTTGTCGGCCGTGTATGGAATGTACGTTTAGCACAATTGGCACGCCGTTAGATCCTTTAGATCGCCACTAGCACGATGAACATCATAAGACACTTTTGAGAAAGCAAGACAGTGACTTTAGTCGCTATACCAGTGACTTTAAAAGTTGTGGGAGGGTGCTCTAACTTTTGCTCGCTCTGGCTGTCTTTACCAGGCATCTCCCCACGTGTGTTTAGCTACTCATCATCGTGTACGGTTGTTGGAAGTGAAACAGCACAGACCGCCAAAAAGCCCCAAACTTGGCTGTCCAACGATAGACCCACATTTTGGGTTGGTATTCAAGCTATAAAATCACTCGTTTCAAAAATACAGTGTAGAAATTGTTCTAAATGCAACTTCAGGAGAAAAAACCCCCCAACTCTACTCGGATAGGATGCGCGCAGATGCCCGATTAACTAAATACGGCAAATTTTTGCGAATTTTGAAAAGAATGAATACAAATTAAATAAAACACTTTAAAAAAAAAGAAAAAAAAAGATAAATACATAGTTAGTTATGCAATTCCGTTTAACTGTGCGGAGAGGCCGTACTAATGAAGTTCCGTTTGCCTCCTAATTTTTACCTGACGCACGCCGTTTTGAGCCAACGTAGCCGTATCGTAAACATAGAATCTTTGGAATCTGTCGCTCTTTACACCTCTACGATAAAAATATTTCAATCCTCCCTGTTGTCTTTAGAACAGAGGTGTGTCAGAAACCACTTCACAGCCTCGCTTAAAGCGAACAGACGTTTATTGAGCCAGCGGGTTCGCAGGTGAAGGTGCCGTTTTGTCGGCCGTTAACCTGTCATTATGAAGGTTTAAGAGCTCCTCGAGACGGAAAGTGACGACTGAAGAAACCGTTGAACCTCAGGCATGAAGGTGTCACTCGTACAATGGACATAATTGGAGTTCTGAGAACATGAGTGAGAGTGAAGGCGTGTCTGCGAGACGCGATCCCAGGTTACATCAAGTCATTTCATAATGACACTAATAAAGCCCAACAGCTCGGATGACTTGCATTAAATAAATCATATTCTCCTGAGACCCAAAAAAAAAAAAAAAAAAGGATTTTAAAATTGGCTTTTATTTTAAGTGTCCCCTTCAAATATATCCTCCATGACTAAATAAGGATCGATATTTTATTGTTTTTTTTTCTCTGTATAATAAAAGTTTTGAACCAGTTTCTCTCTTTGCTCCGGGGTTGCCAAATAACCATCAGATCCCTCCAGCATTGAGATGTGCCTTGGGAAAGGCTGTGGAAAATAAATGCACGACAGTCTGAATTGATATTGGAATTAAAATTTATTTTTTTAAAGAATTAAAATTATGGGGGGGGAATTAAAAATGGCAAGTGTTAGTAGCCTCTTTACTATGGCCAGTTAATAGACCTTGTTCATAAACTCGGCTCAATGCAATGAAAAACTCCAGACATGAACTCATTTGCTTCATCATCGCTGCTCGTTCAAGCCGTGCTTCTGTTCACGCTGCAGCTATCAATAAGAGGAGGAGGAGGCCGTTTAAAAAAACCGAGGCGCAGATTGACGTGTATTGATTAGCGGGATAATGACTCACGCATGCTGATGCCGATTCACGACGAGCACCCGGAGCGGAGCTCACGTGGCTTGTGGCTTAAAAATATCTGACGAGCTACAAGGAACCGGGTGCTGCGCCGACCACGACTAAATGTTGGCAAATATAAAAAAATCAGAGGCAGCGACACAGCGACAGGTTCATCTGATCCCCTGGGTGATGCTGGAAAGAGAAGTGAAATATCTAGGACGTTTATGAAATCCTGAATATCGAGTTATGTTCCAGTATAACGTGAATGATCCGGAAAACACTCGAGGCAAAATCTGTCCCCTGAACTTCCCATAAGAGGTGTTGCTTTTACAACGTTATGTATTTTCTAACTGAGGGCATGCCTTTACAGGCGAGGGATAAAATGGATAAATAAAATACCTGTTTATCAAGGGACTGTGGTAAAAGCTTGAACTATCGAGGTGTGGTTGTTTTACGACGAAGCCCTGCCTGAATCCCCAGCTCAGTGGCTGTGATTCGCAAAATAAAAAGAAAGAAAGAACAGCATCCCTCAATAAGATGGCTGATTCCACAGTGGTGGCTATGGGCATCAATAAAATCGATAGTTGGACACGCGGTGATCCGTCTGCACACGCATGAGGACATGGGGATTCGGCTTTGTCCATATGAAACCCTCGTCAATATGTTCGTGAAAAAAAAAAGTAAAACAATTGAAAATTATAGCAAAACAATTTGACTTCAAAATTGCTTCCCAATTCGACGAAGGAACTGTTTAAGTGCTTTGAACTGCAAAGAGCAGGAAAATGACGGCCGATTAAAAAAACTAATTTAAAAAGAGAAAAAAAATAACGCAAGTCGCTTCACAGGCAAAATTACGAGCGAGTCCGTGTCATTTCCGACCGCGGCCATAAACGAAGTGGCTAAAGTGACACTAGATTTCAGGAGCCTGGGGAAGGGCCGTTGTGCTGATGAACGCAGCCTGAAGACGAGCGGCTCACGAGCGACTGCCGGCCCATGATTTACGGCTTCCTTGGTAAGGACTGGAGACGAGTGTTGCACAAAGAGTCAAAAGTTCAATACTACCATGTGGTAAACAATTTAATACTCAGTACATTCAAGTTTTTAATTTAGTTTGATTTAGGATAACAGTGTTGATATTGTATTCTGCCTGTAGACAAGTTTAATTGCGTTAACGCTAATCTGACTGACTCGGATAGTTAGCCAAGCAAAGGACAAGAGTGCTATTGAAGTGTCATTTTTTTAACTAGCCTAGTTTTAAATTTAGATTGATAACACATGTGTGGTCAAAACAGAAATTTGGTGTTAATAACACAGACATTTACACCTGAACCGAAAATATGGATGAATGCCATATAAAAGCAACTGATTGGGAAAAACTGAGTTGTGTTTTCAGAGCCGTTAGCAGATCCGAAACATACAGGTGAAGAGTTTTCTTCAGTAACGCATGTGAGCTTAGGCTCCGAGAAACAATTCACTTAGATAAATATAGAAAGTTAAAGTTATGGTAACGCGACAACCCTACAGGAGTGAGACAAATATATTCATCTGTTGCAAAAAAAAAAAAGGGGGGGACCCTCATCCAACTTAAACTAAACATTTATCAGTCAGTTCCAACTTCAGCTCGAGAGGATGATGGTGAGGTTCCCCATTCGTGAATTTTGAAACCATGTTTCAACTGGTGTTGTTTAAGGAAATAAAAATAAAAAAAACCTACCATTGACCGTCCTTTCCTCCGCCATGATGAAAAGGTGAATGACAGTTACAAGTAGTGTGTCAAAACTGCTTCCGACGCTCCCACTTGTATTTACTACATGAAGGGATGTTCAAGTTCAAGTTCTAGGTCGGAAACTCATATTTACAATAACTCCGATAGCACATGAAGGCAGCATGAGATTACTCCAGTGTCATAAGCTGAAACTTCCTCATAGTGAGACAATCACAAAAATGTGCAATCTTTCCCCTGAAGCAAAGAATAGAGAGAAGTTCGACTCATGGAACTGCGAGAAAAGGGCATCAGTCATGAAGCTGAGGTTCGATGACTCACTGATTTGACAAACTCGTTATGCAGCCGGTCACACGCCTCACTACCCCCCGTTTCAAATCTGATCTCTCGTTCTAGACTGCAATCTCAACACTCCACTTATCGAAAACATGCATTACGTACAACGCAACCCTTGCGTTAAAGCACGGGCTGTTAGGGGCAATTATCTCAGTTTATCCCCCTAGTCGACGCGGCTCCGCGTTAGAGCCGTCCCAGCGTGACTATCTGAACTCTGTGTCTTTGTGCCCGTCACACAGCATCGAGATAACATTCTTTCAAGATCCTTTAATGCCACACAACAAGGTTGTGGTGTTCAAGTTGATCACAGCTCCGCGTGTACACATAAGGACTCGTGAGAACATAGAGCGTGAAGAGGAAGATAAAATGCAGGAGAGCACATTTCAAAAACAAGGTACTAGCGTTCAAAAGTGTGGAGTCGCGTGTCGTCATGTTTTATGAACAGTCGTTATTCTATTCACTAAAACTCTTCTACAGTGTAGTAGATCTAATACAGCCAATACATAAACCTCACACCTAAAGCTCTTTTTACACGTTCTGTTTGGTGTTTAAAGAGCATTTCTGGGGAAAAAGTGAAATGATAAATAATAAACTGGAATTTCCGAGTCATTTCTCCTTTATCATTACATTTTTAAGTCTCCACTTCAAGCTTTGATCACTGCTTAACACTAAAAAGAGGCATTCTGGGTATTAATGATAATATTAACATCACTCTCGATGCTGTAAAACTTTCATAGTCATTTTGGAGTCATGATTCTGGACACGTGATGTTTTACAGCTTTCTACAAATGATCTGAAAGCTAAAGTGCACAAACACTAGAATCGTATTACAATCATTTTATAAATGATCTGAAACTAAATGGAGTTTATATCACTGACAAACACTGTGCATGTAACTATAGACAACATGCACCAAACTATTTTTTTTTACGAGCTGAAAGGAGTTGGCAGGGATCGTAACTTTGGGTCTGCATTTAATCATTTAACAGCCTAATAAATTTAACCCCTTAAACCCCCAGGACCCGTCGGTGGATCCAGACTTGCATTGCTTCAAGATGGAGAACTGAATAATAAGCCAAGGCTTTTAAAGGGTTAGTACTGGGGCTGGCCCGAATGATTTGAATAGTATTCGGAAGATCCACACAAAACTGTAGCCTAAACTACAATAGATTTCATCAGCGAAGGTCTTTAAAAAGAACAGTTATTGTTCATATATGGGAAATGTTTAAAAAAATTCAATAAAATGATGGCTGGTTTAGTTGAATGCATCATAAATTCATGCCAGGCATCGTCACCTCTGGCCTCAGAGGTGCACCGCTTTCCACGTCTGGTGTAAAAATGGGCTTAAGAAATCACGCGTGGGAGCACTTTAAATCATCGGACGATAAGAACCATCGCAAACCATCGACCTCAAAAACCAACGCCAAGTAAACTTGAGTTTGTTAAGCCGATTACTGGCCAATGGAAGAGAGACACAACGGCCAAAATAATGGGGAGATATATATTGTTATTAATACATCGTTGCCGCCGACGGAATATATTTCGAGCTGCAGTAACGAACATACTTAAAATGTTTTTAAGGGTGGTTTAGAGAACGAGTATTCGAGGCCTGTAAAATGCTGCTCGGGGCCAGCCCTCGTTAACAGCTCTCTCAAGACATTAGCAAGGATCCGATACTGGCCCGAAACGCTGGATCCGCCTGATCGATGAGAAATGTGGAGGAATTTAAAGGAACGAGGTCGATGTGGTTGGATTCGGTCTGATTCCATACAAATGAAGTAAGAAAAGAAAAAAAAAGAAAAAGAAAAAAAAGGTACAAACCAAAACCTCACCCTCTAACCCAACCATCACCTTCACATGGTTCATCTTTCCAGGAGAAATTGTTATGAATTAGCAGGTGAGAGACCACGCTGGCTGAATCGGTATCAGACTTGACACATTTTCCAATCCAATCCACTGAAGCACATCATCCTGTAGAGACGCGTTATTTTAACACCTCACGACACACATCGCAGGACACGAACCGTCTCAAAAACACGCCGCCATCACGCTTCTGACGTTTCTCCTGACTACGAGGACGTCGACGTCGTTTCGGTATCAGAGCTCCGACATCGGCATCAAAAATGTAAGGGGGGAAAAAAAACACACAAGAAAAACAAAATGGGATCGGTGCCTCACTAGAAACCAGATCAGCATTCAGACGTTGGTGTTGCGGGTTAAAACCTGGCCTGCATTGTGCAGACCCAAATTCTTCATCCTGGTTCATCCTGGTTCATCCTGACAACCCAGAAACGCTCATCAGCGTTCAGACGTTCAGACGTTTGGCCCACGAGAAGCTCGGAGCGTAACCAAACGACGCCTGCCTGCGACATGGACGTAAGAGACAGACGGACATTTATACAGCCAAACGAATTTCCGTTCCACACACATTAAAAGTGCATGGCTTAGAACCTGGCCTGCATTGTGCAGACCCAAATTCTTCATCCTGGTTCATCCTGGTTCATCCAGACAACCCAGAAACGCTCATCAGGACGCCACAGCTGCACGCTCAGCACAGAATTCAGCCATATATCGGTATCGTACCGCCCGGTAATATCGCGGTAATGATCGATACGCGATATATCGGCCCACCTGGATGGACCGTGCCGGTTTCTGGCCTTGCAGCAGCAGCAGGCCTTAAAGCGTGTGGACCAGGCGTGCGCGTGCGTGTGTGTGTGTGTGCGCGTGCGCGCGCTCCTTTAAACACGCCCAATAAACATGAACACTGCATTTTTATTAATATCGTCATCATTAAAAAACCGGTTTGATGTGCAGTGCAGCTGTTACTCACCTGCCCAAGCAGCGCAAGTTCCTTCTCTTGTCTCTCGGCCACTGCTGCGCCTCGGCACGGTTCGGTTCGGTTCGGTTCTCCTCGGTTCGGTTCTCCTCGGCGCGGGACGCACGCACGCACGCACGGCTGGAGGACGACGGCAAGCGGGGCTTCCGCGCATGCGCAACAACGCGTTGTGACGTGCATGTTTCCGCCCCTTGTCCATGCCTGCGTCGGCGCGCACGAGCCAATCGGACCGCTCCGCTCCGAGGCTGTTTCTTAAAGAGACAGTGCACGCACAGCCCGCGATCATTTTGCTGTCCCTTCGAGTTCACGTACTATTCCGCGGCATTTTAAACGCAGCCATTTTGACGTACCAGTACCAGTATTATCTGGTACAAGGGGTATATATATATATATATATGTATATATATATGTATATATTTATTATTTTATTTAGGACGCAGCTTATGTATAAACGTTTTTGCCCCTGCGCTCCCCCTAGCGGCGCGTTTACGTCACTGCGTCGTTACTTAATTGACCTATATTACGTAGACGGTCCGCGCGCCATTACGAAAGTATGGCATACATGCATAATGATTAAAAAAGAGAAAATTATAAAACATTATAGGCTTATTGTGCAATCCGTTTATGTAATTGTTATCATTGCATAATAACATTAATAACAGCATTAACATCTTTATATAGAAGATAAAGATCAAGAATGTTATAATAATGATAATAATAATAATAATAATTATTATTATTATTATTATAATAATGATAATGATAATAATAATAATGATGATAATAATAATAATAATTAATAATTAGTTGTAGTACTGGTAGTATAAAATTATTAATTACAATGTAATATTCTGTAATAATAATAAAATACTGTCCTTATAACTAAGCTGGATAATATTATATATTTAATTACAGTGAATTTTGCTTAACTAACTCTGTTTCTGTAAGAGAAATATCTTTCTGCAGTCACACAGTTCAACACAACCAATGTGTGTAGCTGAAATAACTTTTTTTTTCTTTTTTTTTAAACATATTTTGTAACTGCCCATGTGACCTTTCATAACATTTCATAAAACAACTGAAGTGAATAATTTGAGGACATTACTTTTTATTTTACTTAGGCTAGTTTTAGAGGTAATATGTGTAGGTTTTTTGTTTTTATTTCATTAATATGTTATTCATTAGTTATGTTATTTCAGTTATTAATTTTTTATTTATTTTAGTTGTAGTTTTCGTTAACTATAATAACCCTGGTGTGTGTGTGTGTGTGTGTGTGTGATTACTAATGACACTTGTGACTCTCACACTCCCTGATTACAGAGTCAGTGTCTGAGGCAAATAATTAAAGGGCATGAGTGAAAACATGTTATTCCTCCAACATATTATTAAAAACCCATCAGAGAGACTTGTCAAAACCCAGCTATAGATGTTTTTCAGTCTCTCTGCCACAATAGACAGGACATCGTGAGCAGTGATTGAAGTTTTCCCCATGTCGAGTGGCCACTAGTCACTAATGACCCCATCACTGTGGGTGAATAAATACCGTGGCTCTGCTGTGCTGATGTCAGCAGCCATGGTGCAACTTCTCGACCTTTAACTGGTATTAAGAGAACAAGCAGGTCCTGACAGAAATGAGTAGGCACGGCTCAGGCCACGTCTTAACAGATTATATTCATGCTTATGATTTATTAGAGCAGGTCCATTTGTGTGTGTGCATGTGTGTATGTTAGATTAATATCGCAGGACGGCAATAACCCAGTCTCGGGGCTCAGGATGCACGAGCAAGTGAATGTGCACAGGAAGTGATGCAACAGCTGGGAATAGCATCCCATTAGTCTGAAAGAAGGAGTACAGGGTGGATCTCAGCCTGCTGATTTACGCAAGCATCCGTGGCAAAACTCCAGAGTTTACAACGTACTTCAGTCCTGTTTAGCCAAATAAGGCTTAAAGGAAATGAAGAAAAAAAATCACACAATGCTTTATTTAACCTAAATGTAATCAATCAGCCAAGACATGTTTGGTGTCCGACATTTGCTTCTTTTAGTTTTGCTACGAGACTTCGCCCCGCCTCTTACATTTCTGAAGGTGGGATTGTAGTGGAAAGCTGGAAGTGATGCGGATGATAATGTAGCTCCACTTAGGCCCTCTAAGAGGTGGAATGATACCAAATTGCGTTAAGGAAAAAAGTTATTCTGGTTGTCCAAGAAGACAGTAAGTCCCACTGTGTCCTGGATGGGGTTTGAGGCAGATATTTACAGAAGTTATTTATTTTGGGTGAGATAGACTTCCATTACTTATCAACATCAGCCTCGTAGCTCCAGTGCAAAACTAAAGAAGTAAACGTCAGACAGCAAACTTTGTCTTGGTTGATGGACTACATTTGGCGTGAGTGAAAAATTGTGTAAATCTTTAAAAAAAAAAAAAAAAAAATTGCCAATCTACTCCATTAAGCATAGTGCAAATAAATTTGACTAAGGCCAAATTAAATCAAAGTCTATGGCCAAGCTCACAGTGTGGTCACGTGGTATGGACTCTTTGCTTTGCATATGTAATAAACTCATTCTAGCTCTGGGCCCGGATTAAGACCCTACAGCTCTGGGCATTAGCACATGTGTAACTGAATCAGTGCACTGTCATGGTAAGATCAACTTAAAACAATCGACAGTAAACACAACGCACTTACATAAGTCTGTATTCATTACAAAACTACTGGGCAAATCTTAGCTAGCTAAATGACCTAAGTTTTATTTTAACATCGAGTTACATTATCCTAACAAATAAACATTATTGTTCCCCACTAACTCTCTACGTCAACTCAAATCCAGACTAAATACTGGAATTCTGTCAGCGATGTGACATTCACCTCAACATTACCAGGTCTAATTTCTCAGAGAATTCACACCGACTGACACAAAAGACTCAAAACTTGCTAAACTGACACCTGTCCATTTTGTCCCTGCAGCAGCAGTAGGAGTGCCACTGAGCACCCAGATCAGTTAACAGGGAATCAAATCATACATACTAGCACACTTGCATACTAGCCTACGTGCATACTAGAGAACTTGCATACTAGCATACTCGCACTCTAGCATCCTTTCTTACTAGCATACTAGCCTACGTGCATACTAACATACTTGCACTCTAGCATCCTTTCTTACTAGCATACTAGTCTACTTGCATACTAGAGTGCTTGCATGCTAGCAGATTTGCTTACCAGCACACTTGCATAGTAGCACCCTAGCATACTAGCACTCTAGCATACTTGCATAGCAGCACACTTGCATACTAGCATAGTAGCGCTCTAACATACTTGCATACTAGCATATTAGCCTAATTGCATACTAATACACTTGCATACTAGCATAGTAGCACTAGCATACTTGCATAATAGCTTACTTGCAGGCTAGTACACTTGCATACTAACATACCAAGGGGCAGTGGTGGCTCAGTGGTTAGGGTTCTGGGTTACTGATCAGAAGGTCGAGGGTTCAAGCCTCAGCTCCACCAAGCTGCCACTGTTGGGCCCTTGAGCAAGGCCCTTAACCCTCCCTGCTCCAGG
>JAOUQW010043102.1:0-16879 GCA_028565825.1 Olivaichthys viedmensis | reverse complement strand
AGTGGCCTGCTGATCTCAGTGGCCTGTTGATCTCAGTGGCCTGTTGATCTCAGTGGCCTGCTGATCTCAGTGGCCTGTTGATCTCAGTGGCCTGTTGATCTCAGTGGCCTGCTGATCTCAGTGGCCTGCTGATCTCAGTGGCCTGCTGGGTTTGTATTTGTGACGCATATCAGAGATGATCCTCTGCCATTCAGTAATTTATCACTTCTGTATTTAACCGATAGACCAGCAGACCATTGCAGTAGCCCACCCTGCCGCGGGTGAAGTCCTAAACAACACACAAACACCGAAAACATGTTTGTACTTAGTTTGGTTTGATTCGTTCGTGCATGTGAATCGATTCTCCCAAACAACTCACTTAAAAGCGTCGTTAAAAAAGAACCGGTTCGTTCGCGATTCGCCCATCGCTTGTAGGCGGGGGTGAGTGTGACGTCACAGTTCAAACTTTGATACAATGCCCTCCATGTTGTGGGACTGTATGACCGACGGCTTCATAACGCTTCATAACGGAAAAAACAGAAGACATGTAAAAGTGTTCAATGGAATTTCCGCACGGAGGATCACGGACGTGACTCAGAGTCGGAAAGTCGGAATGATGTGAAATGTTGTCAGTGTCTCGGTTCAGCTCGGTTCAGCTCGGTTCACTGATGTTAAGCCGCGTCTCCTGTCCCGCGTGAGGTGCGCGTGCTGTGCGCGTGCTGTGCGCGTGCCGTGCGCGGCCGGTGATGATGAAGACCAGGATAACGATGATGAAGAAGAAGATGGTGATGATGATGGTGAAGCCCAGAGTGGGTCGGATGCTCGTGGCCACATGCGCCGGATCCTTCTTCATTCTCCTTTTATATTTCCAGAGCAGCGCGAGATCCGGTGAGTCTTTAATGTTCGCTACATAATGTCTCTTATTATAACATCACTCCGAACATGCGCTTCTCTTCATACGTCACTGTTCTCCGCTTCTTAAAGGGGCTCTACTTGGAATCCTCTTTGTTGTAGGGTTCCCCCAGAGGGACAAACCAAGTTCTAGATTTTTTTAAGAGTGTATTTTATTCTGTGACTTTATTCATAAAATCCAGTTTTATAATGTCGGTGTAGTGTAAAGAAAAGTGTAAATCAGGTTTATAATGTCGGTGTAGTGTAAAAAAAGTGTAAAATCTGTTTTATAATGTCGGTGTAGTGTAAAGAAAAGTGTAAATCAGGTTTATAATGTCGGTGTAGTGTAAAGAAAAGTGTAAAATCTGTTTTATAATGTCGGTGTAGTGTAAAATCAGTTTTATAATTTCGGTGTAGTGTAAAGAAAAGTGTACAATCAGTTTTATAATGTCGGTGTAGTGTAAAGAAAAGTGTAAATCTGTTTTACAATGTCGGTGTAGTGTAAAGAAAAGTGTAAATCTGTTTTACAATGTTGGTGTAGTGTAAAGAAAAGTGTAAATCTGTTTTATAATGTCTGTGTAGTGTAAAGAAAAGTGTAAATCAGGTTTATAATGTCGGTGTAGTGTAAAGAAAAGTGTAAAGTCAGTGTAGTGTAAAGAAAGGTGTAAATCAGGTTTATAATGTCGGTGTAGTGTAAAGAAAAGTGTAAAATCAGGTTTATAATGTCGGTGTAGTGTAAAGAAAAGTGTAAATCAGGTTTATAATGTCGGTGTAGTGAAAAAAAAGTGTAAAATCTGTTTTATAATGTCAGTGTAGTGTAAAGAAAAGTGTAAATCTGTTTTATAATGTCGGTGTAGTGTAAAAAAAAGTGTAAAATCAGTTTTATAATGTCAGTGTAGTGTAAAGAAAAGTGTAAATCAGGTTTATAATGTCGGTGTAGTGTAAAGAAAAGTGTAAATCTGTTTTATAATGTCTGTGTAGTGTAAAGAAAAGTGTAAATCTGTTTTATAATGTCGGTGGAGTGTAAAGAAAAGTGTCAAATCTGTTTTATAATGTAAAACTGTTGTATGGTATGAAGTTCATGTTATAATGTAATTTTAGTGAAGTGACATTGTGATGTCAGCTTTGCAATCTGAGTGCAGTGTAAAAACTTTTATAATGTAAACTGTATTTTAGACACAGTAAAATCTATTTTTTATGTAAGTGTAGTGTATGGGACGAAATAGAGCAAAATCTATTTTATAACATCTGTTTTAAGTGAGACTTTAAAATTGATATTGCGATTTAAGTGTAGTGTATAAAACTGTTAAAATCCATTTTATAATTTAAAACTGTTTTATGAAAAAAAACAAAAAAAATTTATTTCACGATATTAATGTAGTGTAAAATCGACTTTGTGATTTAAGTGTAGTGTATAAAACTAAAATCTATTTTATGATGTAATATTGGTGTGTGGGACACTAAAATCAGTTTTATACTGTAAGTTTAATGTACAGGACACTAAAATCAGTTTTATGAAGCCGGTTCAGTGTGAGGAACACCTGGTGTGGACAGACAGAATGGGGAAGAAGAGATTTTTGTCTCCCTCTGCACAGACGGTTTATGATTACATAATACATGTTTGCTAAAATGTACTGATTTGTGTCGTTTTGTGTAACTGGTTCCTCTTACGTGCTGATGTAAGATATGGATAAACTTAACCGTTTCCTGTTGCACAAAATGCAGACATGTCCCCATACACTGTCTTATTGCCTATTGTAACTGCTGCACATGTTCATACTGTACATACCCTCACTGCTTATCTAGATATGTAAATATTTAACTTCACTGCTTTTTGCACTTTTGGTTAAACTGCATTTCGTTGTCTCAGTACTTGGACTCTAATCTAATCTAATCTAATATCACTCCCTGCTGAAAAATCCAGTTTGGTCTGACCAGCTACCAGCTGCCAAAACACAGGCCGAGCTTAGAGCTGGGCGATACGGTCAAAAATGTTTTCATATATTTTTCAATATCACTCGATTACGATGAATGTCTCGATTATATATCATTATGTTGTGTCTGCTGCTACACGCCCATGTATATCCAATTTCATCTTAAAATTTATCATCGAAATCATAGGAAATTTAATCGAAATTATAATCGAAATCGAATAATCGCCCAGCCCTAGCCGAGCTGGTCAAACTACTAGTCCAGATTAGCCAGCTAGGAATTAATTTTTCAGCTTCCTTATAACTCGACCAAATTGATGAGTAAATGTTTGAGATTTTCTAATTGCCTTACTGTTGTGTTATTTTCTTTAAACAATGTGTCTACAATATTACATTAATAATTCATAAGCTGTTTCCATCTACCAGCTGGATTTTTCAGCAGGGCTGCTGTGTAGACACTTCTGGTTATCTCAAATTCAACCTTAAAAATCTTCACCTGCCAGAAATTACCCAGAAGGCCTTGTGATCTGATGCCATTTCCTTTTCAAAACAGAGAAAAATGGCAGATAAGGCTGTTTATAATGGTAAAGTTCTTGCCTGGTTTAGATCTTATTTGACAGACCGCTACCAGTTTGTTAGCATAAGTGGAGATTCTTCAGGGCGTAAAAAGTGCAATATGGTGTTCCACAAGGTTCTGTTTTTAGGCCCTCTATTATTCTCGCTTTATATCCAGCCTCTTGGACATTCACAAACATAATGTAGGCTTTCACTTCTACGCTGATGAGAGCTTGATGGCTATTCTGTGAAACCAAAAGCTACAGTTAAGGACCTTGATGTCCTTAAATCCAGCTATTTAGCAAGCTAGCCAATTAGCATGCTAGCTAGTTAGTTAGCAAGCTAATATCTCTCAATACACAATAAAAGGAAATAGACCATACAAATCACCAAAGACATTGCTTTAACTATGGTGTTCCTGCTGAAGAATCCACTCCTACTACAAAACTGCAAGTGACCACTAGTGTGATGTAGGTGATACACACTTCCGAGTCATTAGGGGAAGTCAACAAGGGTGTGTTTAAGAACACAATGGAACGCAGACCAAAGCAAACAGGAGAACTGCGGAAAAATCAAGCGCATAAAAAGAGACAAATGCGAGAGAGTGACTTGGGAATATTTGGAAAGCCTCCATGAGGAGTGAGGAGATCCGAGTGAATTCCTGAAGCCTCTATACTGAGGTTAACCCACTGCCAGTGGCTGGAGATGCTCCGATTAGCGGATTAGCCGCTGCAGGATAGTGGGATAGACTTTGACCTTGTGTCTGAGCTCTAACCTCATAAATGAGTGACTCAAACATAGTGTGTGTGTGTGTTGTTCAGTTTGGTGAACATGTGGAGTGTCACCCAGGCAGTAACGTAAACCATGTGTAGAAAAGTCACCTGGAATGTAGCAAAAGCCATGAAGTAGGAAACCTCTGGTAACATCTGTAAGGCTGAGTAAAAGTATAAACAGTACAGCAAGGAAGGGGCTATAACAGTGCACAAGAAGGTACTGTACAGGACAAACAAGTAATAAATATTTCACAATTTATTATTTAGAGTTTGTTTAAACAGGTGGTCCAACTCATAGTCGCATTTCTATGTGGGTTCAAATCCAATTAAAATTTCTTGTCATGTGACTCAGTTTGACCAGCTATATTGGATTTCTTGTGTACTTGTGTTCTTGTTTGTCATTTGGTACGCGTCATTTCTTTACATCAGACATTTGCACCAATAACACTCGGGCTGCGTCCCAAACTGCACACTTCTATACTAAATAGGATGTCAAATTAGTGCACCACCAATTGTGTTGTTACTGTTTTGACATAGTATTTAATATGTAGTGTGTGGTTTGGGACTCGCAGGTCAGAGTTGGACCTCGCCTGCGGTGACAGCAGCAACTAATATGACATATGCACTTCAGTTTGTGTCACTGGTAGCAAAGTAACTTTCTAACCTTCTCACACTACTTATGTTTTTTGAAACAATGTGTCTACAATGTTATTGACTGTTTAAAATTTCAAATAGTTTAAAATTCATAAACTGTTTCCATCTACCAGTTTGACCAGCTCGGCCTGTGCTTTGTCAGCTGGTAGCTGCTCAGACCAAGCTGCATTTTTCAGCAGGGCTGATATGCTGCCACAAATGCAATGCGTAATTTAGCTAAACATAAAATTGCTGTGTGTCATCACATTATATTGTATAACAGATTATTGACTGGGTAGCATCTCAATAATAATCTTTTTTTTTTGTTCACCAGGTGCTTAAATACCAATAGAGATTGATTTTGTTGCATTTAAAAAAAAAAATTCTATTGCTGTAGGATTCTGTAAGTTCTTTCTGCAGGTAGTATAAAAGCAGCTCGACTTTCCTGCATGGTTATGAAATTAGCGTTAGCGCTCTGATGAATAATGGAAAATAAAGTAAAGTAAAGCTGAGTCAGCATATCATGCTGCCCGTAAGACCTCATCTTAGTCATGTCACATTTTCCATAGTGTAGACGTGATTTTCACAGGAAACTGATCTTAATTTTCTTAGAATGAACATCTGATGCTACACAATGCAGAATACGCAGTAAAACAGCGCGTTCTTTTAAACTAGAAACATATGAGCCACATGCACATTAAAGCTGATTTAGAGTCAGATTTTTTTCCAAAGTCCATGTATGGATGGCATTAGATTTGAACATAGGCCTGTATTTCATTAGCGTGTGTTCCTGTGCCTATTTGGTGGCTTTATAAGGCTGTAATGCTGATGCTGCTGTGTGTTGTGATATTTCTGGAGGCTTAGGCTATGCTATAGATAAGCTGTGATGATATATAGGTTTTGTGAAACTGTGAAACTGCCTCTGTTCTGCTGACTAACGTGAGCTTCTCTATCATGAGGTCTAACGGTTCCTCACACTTACACTGTAGAATTGTTGGTTAAGAGCAGCAGAAACTAAAGAAAATACAACTGCATTGCCTTGTAACGATATATTAGTATGATGGTGTACCATGAGAAGGAAATCTGAGTTATACTGATAACATTACACTCTTGCACTCTTAGATGCTCTTATAAAAATAGTTTTTTAGGTGCAAAAGTAAACTATGATTTGCAAATCATGATTATACAGTTAACACAGTTACCATTAGGGCTGTTACTGTTTGACTTTTTCATGGTATATGGTTAACATAAAAAAATTTAACAGTATCACAGTATTAAGCTACTATTTAAAACACACAAGCAGGTGGTTAAAATTAAAGATTAAAAAATATATATGTAAACATCACTTGCACATCCACTTAATTTAACATATTACATAGTCATTTTTGAACAGTTTATTTATCCTTTGAACATTTACACAATTTTTTGCGGCTAGTGGTCCTCAAATACAAAATTCTACATTGCAAAGCAAAAAGAAAACAAAAAAGTTTAATTTAATCCTCTACCATTCCTTTTTCTTGCTTAAGCGAGCTTCTGGTGCAGAAATGTGAGCTTGATGATATTTTCTGTGTTTAATTGGCATGTGTAGCTGTGTAACAGTGTAACTGACAGTGTAGCAGTGTAGTGCAGCTTCATATCAATGTATCAGTGTAACAGTGTAGCAGTGCAGCTGTGTGTGTAATAGTGTAGCGGTGTAGCTGTGTAACAGTGTAACTACCATCATGATTATATTAAAAAAGTAGCATAAAATCAATAGAAAACACAATTGAATTGTTAATCACAAAGTCAATTAATCGTTCACCAAAATTTCATAATTATGACAGGCCTAAACTCAACTCAGAAATATTGTAGTAGTTTCCGACAAAATAATTAATAAATAACTGTCGCTGCAGTTTAATATGCCATTTATTGCCGTCCTCTTTAAAAATGAAAAATGAAACCAAAAACTATAATATTGTTGTATGATTATCATACTGTGGATTTATCGTATCGTTCCACCCCTAAATTTTAATAAACCTCACACTCTGGCTAGGTTTTTCTTATCATATCATTTTAATGAGCTAATTTGTCAGTTTGTGGCTATGGTTTTGTTTCACTTTGAACTTGTCAGACATCAAAAAAGAACACGAAAGGCGTGTGGTACAGCCAATAAAATTTTAATCTAGATCATTAAAAACAGATGTTCTTCTACCCTGTTCCTGTTTCTGTCCCTCACTCTGATCTGCTTTCCCTCACACTGATCTGCTTTCCCTCACACTGATCTCCTGTCCCTCACTCTGATCTGCTTTCCCTCACACTGATCTGCTTTCCCTCACACTGATCTCCTGTCCCTCACACCGATCTCCTGTCCCTCACGCTGATCTGCTCTCTCACGCTGATCTGCTGTCCCTCACGCTGATCTGCTTTCCCTCACGCTGATCTCCTGTCCCTCATTCTGATCTCCTGTCTCTCACGCTGATCTGCTGTCCCTCACGCTGATCTCCTGTCCCTCACGCTGATCTCCTGTCCCTCACTCTGATCTGCTGTCCCTCACGCTGATCTGCTGTCCCTCACGCTGATCGCTGATCTGCTGTCCCTCACGCTGATCTGCTTTCCCTCACGCTGATCTCCTGTCCCTCACGCTGATCTGCTGTCCCTCACGCTGATCTGCTGTCCCTCACGCTGATCTCCTGTCCCTCATTCTGATCTCCTGTCCCTCACGCCGATCTGCTGTCCCTCACGCCGATCTGCTTTCCCTCACAACGATCTCCTGTCCCTCACGCTGATCTCCTGTCCCTCACGCTGATCTGCTGTCCCTCATGCTGATCTGCTTTCCCTCACGCCGATCTCCTGTCCCTCACGCCGATCTGCTGTCTCTCACGCCGATCTGCTGTCTCTCACGCCGATCTCCTGTCCCTCACTCTGATCTGCTGTACCTCACGCTGATCTGCTGTCCCTCACGCTGATCTCCTGTCCCTCACGCTGATCTGCTGTCCCTCACGCTGATCTCCTCTCCCTCACGCTGATCTGCTGTCCCTCACGCTGATCTGCTTTCCCTCACGCTGATCTCCTGTCCCTCACGCTGATCTCCTGTCCCCTGTCCCTCACGCTGATCTCCTGTCCCTCATCTATGTAGGCAGCATTTTCTGTCAGCATTTGTGCTCCCAGGATAAACTCTGTTCCATTCGGAAAGTAGCATAAGGACAGTCTTCTAAGGGTCTGTATCTTGAGGAAATTTTAAAAGTGCTGCATGTGCCCTTCCTGCTGGAGACAATCGTATAAGTCTGTTGACGTGCGATGACGAATCCCAAATGAGATGTTGCCGAGTTTAGGACACATAAACAGTTAATTCCGAATCTGCAATCAGAATGAATTAATTTGGATTGATGGGAATCGTTGCAGGATGAATAAGGAATAGTATCTGATTTGATAGTGACTGTAAAGAGTAAACAGGTGGAGGCGGGGCTTGGCTCAGGTGTGTAGGAGTGTTATTGCATGGCGTGAAGAGGTGTGTTCCAACCTGAGCTTACAGAGATGTGAGGCTGTTATGGTTTTCAGGAAAGGACACGATGGAGAAGTGCAAAATGGTACATATACTGTATGTTTACTGCTCTACACGCAAGCACATGCACACGCACTGAAACGCTTTCTTCATGCTCTCACTTCTACATTGAATATATGAACGTCAGATAACCCATGAAACGACATCAGTGGGAAAAGTGGGAAAGGTCGTGAGAGGTCCAGCTGGCTCTGCTCCTTTCTGGAGTAAACATCTGATGAGAGTTTGTGGAGATGTCACACTGCCAAACACTCACACGTCCTTTACTCTACGATTGCGCTTGACGATCAGAAGTTTATTTATTAAATCCTTTGGTCTTTTATAGTTTTTTTCTGTGTTTGTTTTTGAAGCCCACTCGGTTCGAGGGGAAAAGAAAGACACGATGTGTCCTGGCATCAAATGGGGGATTGAATACAAAATTAAATTCTGCACTTGTGAAATTTGAAACAGGCTTTAAAGGACAGTATGGAACATTTTCATTCTCTGCCAGTCTGCTGTCCCTTTTCTCTTTGTGCTTGTCTGCAGTGAGGCTCATTAAGGCTCAGTTATCCACAGTGAATGATATCATACTGTTCAGATTATAGTTTGAGAGAACATCCACCTTCCCAAAGCTCCAAGTCAGTCCGTTCTGCGCCAAGAGTCCAGAATAAATGACCCTAAGACTATGAGCCAGATTCCTTAAAAAGGAGAAGAGCAACTTTCTGAAAGGGATGAACACCGTTTCACTTCAGCAGACCAGGTCTACACCAAAAAGTGCTCCAATTGAATAAATTGTTGCAATTGTTAATTCAATTAATTTTTCATTTAACAATAGACATTGTCACAAAACAGCTTTACAGAAATCCGGATGTAGATCTAGATCCCTAATGAACAAGCCAGAGGAGATAGTGGTGAAGGAAAAACTCCCTGAGACAACATGAGGAAGAAACCTTGAGAGGAACCAGACTCAAGAGGGAACCCGTCCTCTTCTGGGTGACACCCGATAGTGAGATTATAAGTCACTACAGTGAACAGTCATATAGAGACAAACAGCACTAAATGTGTTTAAAGAATATGGAATTTTTCATATTCAGACAAACAGGACGAATCTGGCCTACAGTTTATTATCGGCTCATAACTGAAACATGTGATTTAAATAATGCAAACACACTGAGCCTAAAACAGCTTAATAACTAAACCATGCACAGAGAACAGACCTCCATCCTGTTGTTTGTACTCGATAGAATGGAGACAATAATAAATAAACTCACATATTGTGTTTAACAATCCGAACCAGAGACATGACATTAGAGACCTACTGCACTGATAAACTGAATTAATTCTAATCTAATTTAAAATCTAATCTAATTAAAAAACACATTACGTTCACTGTCTAAACAGATCATTCAGGCTACGCTACATCTCCCTCTCTGAATGAGGGCGGGGCCTGAGCACAGATAAACGTGGACACGCCTCCTGACAATGTTGTCCTTTAAGAGCCTCCAGTCCGAGGCCGATGATGTCACTGCTGATGTAGCTCTAACATACAGATACGGAAACGCAGCCGAGTCACATTTACATTTTAAACTGAGTAGATGTGACTTTCCCATGTGTAGGCACTTAAACACATCATGTATTTCTCAATGCAATTAACGACACGGACACGTTTTGGATTTTGGAGATAACTAGGGGGCCTCTGGCTGGAACTCGGGGTCTCAGCATGCCCTGCAATTCGAACACTGACTCCGGTGATATAGTGTAAGTTCTACAGAGCAGCACTGGAGTGTTTTCAGACACACACACACAATCAGCTCTCCTCCATCGGATTAAGAACAGACCTCAGTTTGTAGTGATTTATGTCACACTAAAGCTCCTTTCAGGCCACCGCCACTCACCATTGCGTTCCTGAGTGACGGCAAAGTGATGCAACAGCAGAAACTCCCCAAAGTCACCCGTATTCATTTGAGAACACTGGGAAGATAAATGTTGTTATTATTATTATTATTATTATTATTATTAATAATACATTTATTTATTTATACAGGGACCAAGCTCATTTAAAGCTACGCCTCGTTTTCAGAGGCGTCACAGATTAAACCAGTAAATTAAATATGTATTCAGAGACTGTCAAATAGATCCACATTTATGACTTATAAACCATTCACAGAGTGAACACACTCAGAAAAACAGATAAACATCTCAGCACTTTCAGTCTGCATCGGCTCTTCATGTTCAAGAGGGACTGTAAGAGTGCTTTAAGTTTCATCTCAAGTGGCCTGCAGTAACAATAGTTTCTGCCAAAAAGATGTAAGTGCAGAGTGGTTTATATAATCTTACACACAATATTCATATCATGGACACGTAAAAGTATCAGAACTACCCTTAGGGTCCATTCAGGAACAGGAAGTCTATATAGGCAGCATTTTTGTCAGCATTTGTGCTCCCAAGATGAAGTCTGTTCCATTCGTAAAGCTGCATGAGGACGGGACTACAATAACAGAGATACTCCCATCATAATTACATTATTCCATCACCCCCAATGTCAAAATAATCCCGTCCAAATTGGGACAGTGGGATATGTTCAATTCAGTTCAATTCAATTCAACTCAACTTGATCTGTGTAGTGCTTTTAATAATAGACATGGTCACAAAGCAGCTTTACAGTAAAGGCTATGTAGTAACCTTACGATGCTAAGAAAACTGCATTTGGTCTTCACTTTATTCAACTTGAATGAACGTCTGATCATTTAGATCAAACTGGACAGAACAGATGCTGCAAAACAGACGCATTCAGAGCCGTATTCATTTGTCTGTGCTGAAACCATTCAAGCTTTATTCTTCAGTGAAGTGAAGACTGGTCAAGGATGAGGACAGATACAGAAGAAATGTGAGTCATTCCTCCACTCCTACTGGAGCCCACATGAGTCAAGCATTAGTTCTTTATTTTCCAAGAAAACATTTAAGAAACTCATATTTTTGACTCCCAATATCGAAACTCATGCATGTGTAGTCTGGAAAGTCACATCCGACTGATACAAACCTCAAACTAGCATCTCAGCCTCACCGCTAGTCTGGTTTCTTTATCAGGATTTCAGTACGTAGTTTCGGTTCGTCAGACGTCTACAGGAAGCCTGGCCTCCACTGATCTCCATCATGCTTCCTTAATGAGTGCATCTGTGTGACTGTTCATGTTCCCAGTGAAATGATCCAAAGCCATTAGCTTGAGCCTCTTTCCTTCTATTGTCACATACTCACAGGAAACCGATTGCAAAGATGACGTTAGCGATGAAATAGATGAGGTCTGATTAGCGTAACACTCACGAGCCGTTCAGTAGAAACGAGGCCCCTAAAAGAGGCACTAAAACACAGTGAGCAGCTCTGTGAAAGCCCTGTGGAGATCAGGACTCGAAATCGAGTAGTTCCTGCACTACGGGACGTTTTCCTGACTCTAAAGCATGGTGTAGATAAAGCCGGTTCCTTCTGAGCCATCACAAGCCAACATAAATGACCAACAATCCAGCACGCAGCCTTTGTGCTGCCGCCTGGCCTCGGTTGACTCAGGAAAGCCCATTGGTGCATATTAACGAGGCTTTAAAAGGCCCTCGTTGTTTGGCTTCAGGCTTCTCCTGAAACGGCCTCCGAGTGACTGTTTGCTGGCATCATGCGCGATTTTTCTGCATATCCGGTTGTCTTTGTTGGAGTTGATTTCAAAGCAGCTACACTAATTTAGGTTATTCTGTCGTTGTGTGTATTATGTTGTCATATCATGTCGTCTTTTATGTTTTATTTAAAGCAACCGCTTTGCCGCGTTTGTGTGATCTGGTTCGATTTTGATCCCTATAGCTTTGATCTTCTCGTCTGATCTTTTTCGACTTGTCCTGTGACAAACTCATAGAGTTGCGAACGGAAATTTGTCATCTCCGTTGTTTCGTGGTTATGAAACGAACTAAAAGTCATTTCCTCTTCTGCATTTCCTCTGAAATCCAAATCATGCGCACGCAGAACACATCTCATCACTGAGATAAGGAACCGCATGGCATATAATGACACGACACTAAAACAGTTTGCATTTCATCATCATGTTTGGAGTTTAACAGTAAATGAGAGCTCCTGATTTCCAGTGCAATTATTGTGCATATATTAAAATACAATACAGTGTAATAATGCATTCTGTACGCAATATAAATCGACATATTGGAAAAATAAAATGACAAAATAGAGACTACTAGTGCTGAGATTGGACTTAAATAAGAATATAAAACCATCGTTTAGATCACCTTTTTAGTTTCCAGTTATCATAAACTGTTTCAAAGATGCATGACGTTTAAAGGACCGTACTCGTTTAAAGAACAAGCTGAGTCATTTTAGGTTCTGCGCTTTGCTTTTCCATGTCAAAAGCACAAATTCCTGAGTTGCAGTTGTACATAGTGTAGTACAGCAGTGTAGTGTAGTACAGCATAGTGTAGTACAGCGTAGTGTAGTATAGTGTAGTACAGTAGTGTAGTGTAGTACAGTGTAGTACAGCAGTGTAGTGTAGTACAGTAGTGTAGTATAGTACAGCATAGTGTAGTACAGCATAATGTAGTACAGCGTAGTGTAGTACAGCGTAGTGTAGTACAGCAGTGTAGTATAGTGTAGTACAGCAGTGTAGTGTAGTATAGTGTAGTACAGCAGTGTATTGTAGTATAGTGTAGTACAGTAGTGTAGTACAGCATAGTGTAGTACAGCAGTGTAGTATAGTGTAGTACAGCAGTGTAGCATAGTGTAGTATAGCAGTGTAGTGTAGTACAGCGTAGTACAGCATAGTGTAGTACAACATAGTGTAGTACAGCGTAGTGCAGTACAGCATAGTTTTTTCAGGGATCAGTCAGTTAGCTAACTGGCTAGGATTGTCAGAATCAGGACCTGACGTTAATGAACTCTTTACAGTTAGAAATGTAGCTATTGTCTTTTCTTAATATTCTTCTGTTTATGCCCAATACGTGACATATGTTAGGCTTAAATATATAATTTTATAAATTTTAAAATGTCTTTAAGTATTGTGATATATTTTTATCACATAGCCCCACTCCAATTCTTACTCAGGTTTGGTTGCACCAAAAAGTGCTCAATTAAACAGAGTTTAGAGCTAATCCAGGATTTGTTAATCTAAGTTTTATTTAGGTTTTGTTGCACCACTTTATTTTAAACATGGCTTAATAAATCAGTGATTAAAACCTTGAGCTGGGATTAATTCGGATTGTTCATGATGGACTCTTCAGTGTAAACAAGTAAACAGCAGCAATGTTACTATTAGAGATCAATCATTATTGATCCACTTTGTTTCTGTAGATAATGACTTTTCTTTAACTCTGCTGTTTATCCAAAGACGTGATGTATATTCAGTTTAAATGTTCATCTGTGTTGCACTGGAAACAAAGAAAGTCTGATCATCTACCATGAAAGGAGGAAAAAAGCTTGAATTTTATTTTAGAAAATGTGTACAACGCCACCAGTTTTAACTTTACTCTCGTTTTTATTAACCTTCCTGTTTACACTCCGTCTCACTCTCAGTGCACTAAAACGTTCCCTTTGACTTTGTTGGCACATGTGCAAAACTAATCACTTACACCAGCGAGTGGGGGCCTCAGTGCAGACACGTCTCTAACCGTGTGTGTGTGTGATCGTGCTGGAGAGAACACTGTGTTCCTATAGTGCATGTTAATGTAAAGAGGGATTTTTATTAGCGTGAGCACAGAGGAACTTTCCCTGCTTCCCTCTGCAACCTGAACATCAGCACGTCTTCTGTGCGTTAATGTGCTCAGTTTGTCCTCAACTTCTCCACTTTCTTCTCCACACACACGACTGGAAATCATTTACTCCACATCTAACCCAGGCAGCAAGGCGCTCGTGCCAAATGTGGCGAAATGCAACCAACATGGCTGCTAAAAAGAAACACAAATAGGTGATTAAACATTCAGTCCACAAACACCAGCAGCGGATTGTTGAATTTATATATCTTTTTTTACTACTTTATTCAGTTTCTAACTTTATAACATCTCAAACAACTCAGACATGTTATGAGTAATTATTAACATTTTTGTTGTAGCCTTTTTATGGATAATACATTAATTTGCATGATTTCATGAGAGATATGTTCTCAGGTATCTGTAGTCTAAAAATACCAAAAGTGTGGCTTAAAACGGACAAAGAATATTACATAACATTAGTGAAGAATTGGTGAAGCCTAAAAATAGCTTTCATTGTTGTTTTTTTTCATGATCTCTCCCTAATCACATTTCCCTGTATTACGTTTAATGTGTAATTATGATATGAAGGTTCACTATGACACTTAAAATGCTTAAAATCAACTGAAGTTGAAAAAAATAAAATGAGCATCATTTATCTGTTTGGAGTAAAAAAAAAAAATATATATATATATATTTTGATGGCATATTTGATGTTTTTTATTCAATAATTAAACCAACCACTTTTTTCTCTCTCTCTTGTGATGGATGTGTTTTCCTTTTAATGAATCTCCTTCTGATCTGTTTGTCCTGCTGGTGATTAAACGGTGCATAAATCCACATTTAGAGTGAAACAGGAAACGAAAACTACAAATGACCAAAATCCTGACAGAATAATCAAACAAATAATTTTCAGAAATGTTGTAAATAAATATGTAATAAAAGTACAATGATAAAAGTATTTTAGTGGTAAATAAACTAATCCCATTTTTCTGAGCATTTTGAATCTGCTTTAGGATGTGAATCTTTGAACTAACACTGAATCAATTCGGTTCACGATTCATCGTTTTTTCTAATTTGATTCAAAAGAGATTTTTGTAAATTAAGAATGATTCAATTCAATTAATTACACTAAACAGCAGTTTGATTCAGTGATTTGCTTCTTTCTCAGGCATATTTCAGTCTCTGTAATTGTGCTTACCTCGTGAACGCTGCTTAAACCCTCACGTGTGTCGGAGGATAATGAAGTTTAAAATCGATTTTTTGACCAGTGTGAATGATTCAATATTATTTTACTTCTTTCTTGATACAGTTGCATAGTGAAAAAGAATAAACTGTTAAATCAAAGTTCTACACTGATGACATCACTATACTAAAGTTAAGTGTATAAGTTAAAAGTATAAGAAGTGGGTTTTGGAGATAATGCTGAACACACAGATACTCAGATACTTCACACAGCGTAACTTCTCACAATTCTAATGATATGTGATTTAAGTATGAGGTTTACACCATTTATGAGTTTCAAACATGAGAGGGTTAATATTAAAATATGTTTTGCTCATCATTAAAGGTGTTAAACCTTCAGGATTTTCTTCCATATCCATCTTACATACTGAGTGGCTTTGCTCATCTTCTTTTCTTTATGTGTGTGTGTGTGTGTGTGTGTGTGTGTAGGAACAGAGCAGCTTTTGGGAAGAACTGGTTTGCCAGTTAAGTCGAGGAGAACCCCCCTGCAGGCTCTATACGATGGAGATCAGGTGATTATTCTAGCACTTTCTGGAATCGCAGGAGTTCATGAAGTCTGGTTTTGTATTAATTGAGTGATTTGGAGAGCATGAACTCTTAACAGAACCTAAAACCTTCTCTCGGGGTTAATGCTTTGAGCTCCTCGCTGGTGTCAAACAAAGAAGTTTGTCATTCCTCCATAAAAGCTCTCAGAGTTCTTAAGAAAATAAAGCCTGAGGCCCCCCCACATTCCTGAACCCCCCCCCATTTACCCTCCAGAAACCATCATCAGCTCAGTGAAGTGCAGAAACAGGAAAACTGGAGAGAAAATATGAGCTGGCACTCGAACTCTCCGCGTGGGGTTCTGTTCAAGTTCCATGTTGTTTTTTTTGCTAAAAAACTCTTGTGTGCATTAACACATGTACAGTTATTATACGTGTGTGTGTGTGTGTGTGCAACTAAAATCTGCTCACCTAAACTGTGTTTAGTTTATGATAAACCATTTCATCCGCCTGTTGGCCTACAGTGATCATTTTAGTTCATACTAAATTAAATCACTTCATCATGTTGTCGTGGTGAAAATAATACTGGAGTTTTGGTGGAGATCAGATTTCAGGAGCTCAGCGTGTTAAAGTTCTGCGCTAGTGACTCGGACTGTAAGGAACAATGGAGAATATAAATGATTAATAACAGTTACTCTCCGAGTCCTGCAGTGTAAAGTAACACCAAAAGCCTCCACAGGCAGAGAAGAAGCTTCTTCTCGCTGTAATCTCAAGGCTTCACCCACATTCATAACTCTCTGCTATTGTCTTTCCCAAAATGAAACCTGTCTGTGGGAGAAGCACCTGAGGAGCACCACCTTGTGTGTTTATTCCCCTGAAGGTCCAACTTTGTGAGCGGAACTTTCCAGAAGAACACAGTAAACAGGTTGTGTTGAAACATTAAAGTTCCTTCTGAAACTGAATGATGCTGGAGAACCCAGTTTATGGGAAATGTCAGCGAGTCAGGATCTAATCTTTTTATTTTTTATCTTCCCACTTCTTAAGAACAGAGTTAGACCGTATATAACGGTTAGAGCGTGTGTTCTAGTGGACTGTAGGGCACAGTGATGTTCAGTAGTAGTGGAGTGACTGTCTGATAAACTTTCTC
>JAOUQW010043057.1:0-16886 GCA_028565825.1 Olivaichthys viedmensis | reverse complement strand
CGCCAGGTAAACTCAAAAACAAAATCACAAACACAATCAATCAATCAATCAATACACTGGCTTTTCCTACTCTGGGGTGCTTCGCTGTGTCAAGAAATAAAACACGACGGGGCATGCAGTTATAGGAAAAGAATCAAGTTAATTCTTTTGCTAAAACAGCACAGCCCAAAGTGTTTTATTCCGCTTATACCACAGCGATTTGCCAACGATTACTTTTTTTAATTAATTAACGAACTACACGCCAGAGTTGCTGTTATAGAAAGTTAATCAACACATTCTGACCAATCAGAATCGAGAATTCAACAGCGCTGCGGCATACGTTGAAAAAATTCATTTTGCCTGCATTGCTGATTAACTAAATAACAATATAAATAAAAATATTGCCGAACTAAAAGGGATCAAATTAGTGAAAAAGGTATTGGAAGAAATCAGGATGGAGAAATAAGAGAGGAAGAATATTTATTCGGCTTAGGGTTTGTTCTTGGTGCTTGCAACAAGAAAAAGTTACACATCTTAAATATAAAAGATTTTTAGATCACCAATATCAGATAATATTAGAATAACTTTACGAAAAACAGCTGTAAAAAAGAAAGCGTCCGTGATTGATTTAGGGCACATTAGGAGAAATGCAACATAATCCCAGTGGTTAAGCTCGGTTCTTGCGGCCGTCTGGAAAGTTTGGAATCTAAAAGCACTTATTTCCAGACATTTTTTAAATACTTTGGGTTTGGAAAAGTGCAGATATTCCATTGTCAAAGTAAGACACTAAAGACGTCTTTACGCCTGAATGAACATGTAATATATAATATATATATACGGTCTATGATTTCATGTAGGGATGCACCAAAGTTTAGGCCACAAAGCGACGGCCAGAAGAGTAAAAATGCCGAAAACTTTGACGATAAAAGTTACTGTTTTCAGTTTTAAAAGATTGAGTATCAAAATTTACAAACATTTACAAGTCATTTTAATTGTAAAGAGAATTATGTTAATTGTGTTATTTACTGCCAGTTTTTTTTTAATAATGTCCTATTAAAAGGTCTTTTCAAAAATATTTTTTTACTTCTAGTTTTTCAATTAAGCATTGATAATAACTGATTGATTTTCAAAAGCACAAAACAAACAAAAGCAGAAATTATTCAAATAAATGATTACAGTTTATGCAACAGTTCAAAAACGGCAACAATACAAAAAGCTAACTAATAATAATTTATTCTTTTTTTTTTTTAAATCCAGCACTTCCGGAAAAGGTCTGGGATTTTTTTTCAGGAGAAACAGGCATGAACCCTGGTTAAGGTTCTGTGATCAGAAGGTTGTAAGTTCAAATCCAAGGATGCCTGAGCAAAACCCTGAACCCTCAACAGTTCGGCTGTGCTTGGATTGGATTCTGCCTCACTTGTGAGTCACTTTGGATGAAATTAAAAAACGTAAATGTAAACGGTGCCGTGAGAGAGAAGTGGATATGAATAATGGCAAAAACCCATTTATCTCAATCGCTCTTTCCCAGGGCTCCAGTCGCCAAACTGCTGCAGTAAAAGTGTAATTGGCGTGTAATTGACTGATCACACAACACGAGTCACTCTGAGAAAATTCACTCTGCCTCGGGGCTGTTAGGAGAGGTTCAGGACATCTTGTGGTTCAGCGGCCTCTGTTTGCGCCTCTAATCGCGGGGTCGGCGGCCGACAAGGGCCCTTAATTGATGACCGCTTTTATGCGAAGTGACAGAAATGAAGTGTGGCGCGGGAAAAAATTGGGTGAGGGGGGGGGGTCTTATCTTGTCGGAGGAGGGATGAGGGGATGAATGTTGATGAAGAAGGATGCAGGATATGGAGCCCACGGGGATTCTGGGTGATGTGCTAAGACTGGCAACGTGAAAGGCTTTGAGAAATGGATTTACATTCACTGCATTTTCCTTATTTCCAAAAAATTAATGATTTTTAATCGGGACTTGGTATACGGATACAAAAGTATAAGTATACGGATGATGCAATGTTCTGCAGGTACAGAAGTGGTAAATGTGCACAGAACAAATTTGGTGTGTGATTTTTAGCCACGTCACAGCTAGGACTTTATCAATAAGATTCCTTACTCAAGTAAAAGTGCAAATACTCATTTACACAAATTACTCTGGTAAAAGTTGAAATACAGATTCACGTTTTTTACTCGAGTTAAAGCTCAAAAGTGCAAACTCCTTAAATTTACTTAAAGTATCAAAGTTACAAAAAAGAAAAAGTCTGTGCCTCAAATCACATTGATTTAGGTTACTGACGGTAAATTAGTCGCCTTTCGCCAAGGAACGTGGGAAAACATGAGCTAAAGCTAACTAGCATCAGCTACATTCCCAATCTGTCAAATATTAGCTAGCATGATAATAACTAGCCGTCACGATACAAACTGCGTAGATGAATACAAAATGTAGCTAACATCAGATAGATTATCGTGATGAGTATTAGGTCTTATTCTTGTTCTCACTTCTGTCACAGTTTAGATTTGTTAGGAATTTTAATGAACTGCTCGAAGCGTTCTGATGCTAAAAAGTCACTTTGTGACTTTACAAAAATATGAACATTATACAGAAATGTAGTGCTGTAGAAAGTTTTCCTTTGAAGTGTAGTGAGTCAAAGTCAAAAGTATGAAGTGAAAGGTACTAGAAAACTGCACTTCAGTACAGTAACCAAGTCATTATACTTTGCGACTTCCTGCCTCTGACTTGATGTGTGGTCATGGATGAAGTTTATGAGGTTTAGTCCAAAATTATGCTTAATCTGTCCAAGATATGTCTTATCTCTTGAATTCTCTTACAGTACTCTATATTAAACACAACATGCTCTCTGAAGATGGTTCCAGAGTCTGAAGCTGCAGGAAAGCGTACGCTTGAAACAAAATTACCTGCCAGTGACGCAAGAACTGGACTTGATATGAATTATTGAAGAAAATCATATCTGGACATAATTTGAATAATCCCGTATGCAGGGTGCACAGTAAGCCCATAAGTCTATTAAGACTAGGTCCCAGGTTGAATAATAATGGAAATCATCCCGTTTGCATAATACTCACACAGCTTTTGGATATAAAACTGAAATTGGCCTGAAATACTCTTCTACTTTTATAAGGAAATCTGAAATAGTTGTACCGTTAAACATTGGCTACTTTTACTTCTACATTACTTTTGTAATAACCTACAGAAAGCCATTTGTGATCCTCTAAACAATACAATTTAAAGGTGTTTTTACATTTTGTAAAAAGGTTTGTTGATGAGATAAATGACGGATCTTTCTCTAAAAGGTCTGCTGTAGTCCCATTATTATTTACATTATGTATACACAGCTGGTGAACTAACTCTTAACTATAAGTTGGTGTTTTGGATAATGCTAGTTCGCTAGCTGACGATAGCGAAGTTAATTAAAGGCTAATTCTAGCTGGATAGTCAACATAGCTAACGTTAGCTTAGTGGTTAATATTAGTTATCTAGCTAACTTGGCTAACATTAGCTAGAATACGAACAGTAACTTCTAGCTTAATTAGTTAACATTACATTTACAATTCCATTTAGTCATTTAGAAGACACTGTTTAGCGACTCACACAAACGCAAACAGTCGAACAGCCTGAAAGATTAGCGACTAATCCTGAATTGTATAAGTGCTAGAGGTGTCTTGTCTAGCTGGTAACAAAAAAAAAAAGACAATTTCAAACTTAAGGGCATAAACAATAATACAAATAAGTTCAGAAAACCAAGAAGCAATACAAAAGACAATCAGTGACAAAAAGGACAATTTCAAACATTTCAACATTAGCTAGATAACCAACCTAGCTAACGTGGCTATTGTTAGCTAGCTAACTAGCATTAACCGAAGCACTGACATGTACTTGACGTTAAAGTAATGTTAGCTAGCATACTAGTGTTGTAACATCAAGTGAATAAAATTTTATGGAATTTTATTATGTTTAAAATGTTGAATGAAGTTGGTTAAATTAAAATTTGTATTTTAGTGTGTGTTAGCTTAGTTGCACAATAGCATACTTTTTCTTTCTTTTTTTCTTTTCTTTAAAAAAAAAAGCAAATTACTTCCATCAAAGCGGGACTTCTGCCCATGTTTTAATAGCTACACCTTTAAATTAAAAGAGCACTTTACTTCTGGCCAATCAGGGCCTTCTTCCCTCCAGGCCGGGACTTCGAATTGTTGGTCTGCGGGACTGGAGTTGGATACTACTGAAATAATTTAATACTTGCACTGCCGCTGCAGTGTTTATATGGCATTTAAGGTCATGTGAGGTTGTAAGCAGGTACCGTCACCTATCACAAACCGTGATATTCGATTGTATGATTATCATACCATCAGTGTATCCGATTGTCCATTTTGGCCATCTCATATCTGTTCTTGGCGCTGTGCCTAAAGCAGCTGATGAACTTGTATTCTGTACTTCCTCAGGTCTGGATATGGAGGAGGGTAAGGAAGGCGGATCCTGGCTCGGTATCACCAAGCGCGGCAAACTGGCAGCACTGACCAATTACCTGGAAAGGAAGTACATCCCGGAAGCCCTGGGGAGAGGTGGGAGATTACAGTTTCTTAAAATATTTCACGTAAAGCAGATAAAAACAGGTGCAAAGGGTTCTCTCATGTACACTGAGGTTCTTCTTGTTCTTGCAGTAAATAAGAGTTTGCATTTTGCTTGACGTTCAACTCAAGTTCCTCTCAGAAACAACATGCATATGGTATGGTACATGTGCCACCAGGATTTTAATTTTAATTTTGTAAATATGATTTTTTTTCAATGCTTGAAGTCGAATGAAATCAAACTGAATTAATCAAATTAAATTCAAATCTTAATGTACAATTAAAAATCAAGCATGAAAAATTCTGAATCACAAAATTCAAATCCAAACCTTAGTGGCACAAATATCATTACATACATGTAGTCAGCATCATTTTAAAACTTAATATAGCACACTTGAGCTACACAACTCGATTTCCATTTGACACTGATATTGAGATATTAAGACCATATTAAGATCTTAAGATCTGATATTAAGACTAAAGATGGATTCTTGGGATGAGAAGTTACTTCAGTAGCTTTGATTTGGATGCTCTTTCAGAGAACATCAAAGTTTACTGTTTCAGGTTAATTTGTTGTTGTCTGTTGGATATTTTGTCTTTTGTGAGCAGGCCAGCGCCTCATATTTTGTCTGCCACAAATGGGACGTCCTGCTTTTGCTTATACACACACAAACACAAACGTATGTAAGAAGGGATGCAATGGCAGGCTCACGGAGAGGCCGATGTGCTCCCACATAATGATTTTTAATCAAGGCTTTAGCTCCCGTTAGCATCGATGCTGATTAAGTGATATTGACTTTGCAGCCTAACTATTGAGCGCTGCCTCGTTCTATTATTGCTACAGTTGTAGTGGTGTGTGATGATGCATTGCAATGACCTTTCACAAGTGAGCTTAGAACATCAGCCTGATACTTTAGGATTATGAAGATGTCCCGCTTTTCTTTTCAGGGTTTTTGGTGTCAAATTACCTGACCGATAACGTGGACGGCTTCTCCTACCTGCGCAAGGTGGCGTCCGAGGGCCAACTGTACAACGGCTTCAACCTCCTCACGGCCGACTTCAGGTAACTGCTACAGGGGCAAAGTTTCTACGTTTCTACGTCTCCTTTCACATTTTCGTATCACGTGTTACCATCATATTATAATAAAAAAATGACTACATGGACACCTGTATGTGTCAGCTGACAGACAGCTGATTGCAGTCGCTCACTCGCTTCTCAGCTAGGCTATTTCAACAGGATTAGTGCTCGTATTAAAAATCCTCCCAAATGGCGACGATATTACAAAGGTGTCAATGATAATCCAAAAATGCTAACACAGATAGTGATAAATGGATGCTAGTGGAGACCAGAGAGCATAATGTGACGTAAATTATCTTGCCAAATTGTATAGCCTAAATTTACTACTTTGGCTTCACTACTGTGTTTTTGGTGACGCTTTGAGGAAATCGTGCAACGTATTTTTTTATTTTATCATTACACTTTATCAAAAAATAAATGATTTTTATCATTTAAAAATCTTTTTATATTGTAGAGGAATATCTTTCTCTCGCTTTTTCTCTCTCTGTCTGTCCTTCTCTTTTGTGATATGGGACGGAGCTGAAAAAGAGGTGATTATGCCTGATCTCAGGGGTCTGATCCAATGGTCTGGCCACCTGCTCTCCGCTTCCTAGAACAGGATGGACCTTAAGATGCCTGTTTATAAAAAAACTCCACAGCTGTTCCTTCCAGCACGCCGTGTTCTCTGGGGCTTTGCTGGCTCTTTGTTACAGTGTGGTGTGGGGGTTTCTTAAGAGGTGATTCTTGCAGACACAGGTGTGGGATTTGAATGCTGAAACATTGGCGTCGCTATATGACATCGCGTTCTTGAGTATCCCAAAGTAATCGAGTGAAACGAGTAATCCAATAACAATGTTATGTCAGGAAATCGTGTCTCAATATATCTTTGATCCTGAGCCACAAGAAGATGGTCTCCTTAGCAGAGAAAGTCTGTGAATCTGGGAGTGTCCCAAAGTCACCAAGCCATACTGATCAAGTGCCAGGCTTCTGTAGTACTGGCAAATATCTACATAGTGATTTTTTTTCTTACATGGTAGGACTGAAATTGCATTACGGAGTGATGGTGATTGCAAAATTCCATACAGCACACCTTTATTAATACACTCCATCCATTAGGGGGCACCTGCTTGCCTTCAACTACCTTGGAATGGGAGCATAAAAGCCAAAGAAGACTGAAGCCTTGGGAAGGAAAGTCTCCGTTTAGAAAGTTGACTGGCTACACCGTGTGACGGTGGAAACATTGTAGTGAAGTATCTTCAGGCACTTGTTGGAATCTGTCTTGGACAGTTGGGGAGTTCATCTTAATTTTTTCAATACCCCTTAGCATATCAAATTGACCGTAAGTGCCTCTTGTTTGGGCTCTTCGTCACTGGAGGACATTGCTGGTGCTAGCTTGCATGTTTGGAAGTAAGTAGGTGTTCCCCAGGGTCAGTCGTCCACTTTAGCTTATAATGTTTTTCTACACACACTTAGGTTAGAGACTTCATCTAGGCAAAGTGAAGTGTTTAAACCATAGACTAGTTAGTGGTAAGTCTGGTTTGCTGGCACGCGTTAATAACACATGGGAGTCCAAAAACAGCATAATGAGCACTGCTGTCTGGTTGGAAGGATGGCTGTCGATCAGCGCGACACTAGCCAATTGTGAGTGTCTATTTGCTCACAAATACAGACAGATTAGGGCAGTTAGTGTCTCCTCCAAGCGTGTTCAGCTTCCATCTTGTAATGGTAGCTGTCATGTGCTAAACCTGGCAACTGGAAACGAGGGGTCAAAATAACTACAAAATGCTCCAAAAATTTATATTCCAATGAATATGCCTACCTGGACCAAGGGAAGTGAACTTAGAAGAGCGCAAAGAGGTTTTTCACATATAGGTAGAAGAAATTTTGGAAAAATACAAATCAGTGTTTTGATTTGGTAAAAATATCCCTATTACAATGGCGGCGAAGACTTCCAATCTTAGACATATCAGCTTCACTATTTATAGCTCGTAATAATACTTTTTTATGTAGCGCCTTTCTCAAACCCAAGGTTGAATTTCAGAATGTTCTAAAGTTCCTCTAAAGTCCATCTACTGATCCTGGTCTATCTCCTGATCTACCATCCTGTGGTGTGTAGTCCTAATCTCCAACACCCTGATCCAGCTAATCAAGGCCGTCAGGAGCACCTGAACATTTTAGATCAGGGTTGGAACTAAACACTGCAGGTTTCCAAAATGATACGAGATGTATATGTTTCAGTAAAGCTTGTTTAGCTTATATGGTTGGGCCCTTTTTACCATCTCAATGAACAAGATTGTTACTGAGCTATTAGGTCCCCTGCCCTCACTCTCTGCAGCGACAATGATGCATGCAGCAATAAGCTCATCGGAAACCCGGCCGTGGCTATTTCATCCCAAAATCAATAGCAGCCTCTTGCAACCAGAGAGGGGTTTTCTATTATAATAAAGAGATTTTATTTTTTTTCCCATCCTGGCCTGCTTCAATACTGCAGCTCATGATGAGATTTTAATGTTTGCCGTGATATATACGGCCTATAAATATTCCTCTTATTTTCACCCTTGATGATGGAGGAGGGGAACTGACGCTGCCAAGTAAAGCAGTAAATTGGAACCCTGTTGAAAGAAGGAAGAGTGAAACGTTTTTGGACGGTTTAGAAGAACTTTAGATCAAATTCTTGTTTCACTTAGGACTCCATGTCTAAGGCTCTGGGTGTCTTGAGCTGAAAATGTGTGCGCTGTATAGGGTTTGGGACGATAAACTGGTACGGCGGTATACCGTGGTTAATTTGAAATAGTTATATTGTTAACGTTATGCTATACTGGTATAGATGATGTCACAAAAAAAAACATTATTTGTAGATGTGATATATGCCGCATGATTATTAAAACAGGGTGGCTGTTGTACGATTATTATAGCGTCAATTTTTCATACTGCCCTTGTTTGAGCTGCGTAAACGTGGCCTGACTTGACTTATAGCCGTTCCTTTGCTTCAATGATGAGGTGAAAGCAAACGAGAACTTTACATTCTCCTCATGTATCAATCCCTCATTGAAACTCTGCCCATTTCACTGGAGTGACACATTTGCCATTTTGTTAATTTGCCATTTAGAGGCTTAAGGCCTTTAGAGTGATTATCATTCTTTGTCAAACATAGTCTAGTGGTCTTTTTTTTTCTTTTTCTTTTTTTTTTAATCTTGGCAAATGAAAACATTCAATAAATATTCAGAAATATTCAATAAATTCAGCTGTATCCATTATCAAATGGTTATAAAACAAATATTAAGCCTATTTCTAGACATGTTTTACTAATATTAAGCTTGAAATTTTGCTTCCTTCTAGAAATAAATCCACGTAATGCGCTAAATAATTATTTATTTATTTACCCACAGTAGTCCACCATCTTCAGCTTGCCATCCTCGCACAAGAATGTATTTTTATTTTTAATTTTTCACGCTCCCCAAACACAGTCTGAATCCCAAACGGTTTTATATTCACCACAGGTGCTCACTACATACAGTCGGGTGTAATACAGTGGCGTTCTAGGGCCTGCGAAGTGCACTGTAGACTGCCATTTGGGATTCTGCCACAGAACAAAAAAAATAAATGACTGTATGTTAGTATAAGTAGATTTATTTTAATTTTTTTTAGAAAAAAAGCAAAAAGAGGAGAGGAGCGCGATTGGCTCGCTAACGCTACCGGATAAAGTCGCTGCCCAAACATGCCGTACATTCCGATTCAGCGCTAGTCTGGTATCTAAATTGTTTTATCATCTGTTTAACAGCGTATCAGCTGCTCTCTGACCTTTAGCAGTGGGTTCTCCCCCCCCCGTCTCTGTTTCCAGAAGGACCTTAAAGCTAGCACTGACGACGATAACCTTTACCTCAGAGGTTCTGATTCTCGCGCTAATGACACCACGGTGTAAACAAAACAGCAGGCCGGAGCTGCAAGCGTGCCACTAATGAATCAGCGGAGGAAGAAAGTGGGAGAGCGGAACCTTGTTTACGGCCTGATTTAATCTTCGGTTCCGCCTCGCTATTTTTAAACCTCATTTATAAGTAGCTAGCGTGGAACGTTAGTAATTTATACCAAGCTAATGAAGCTTTTGATCATAAATCTTTTCAGGAAAAGCAGTTTCAGGGGTTTTTTTTTTCACCCTCCAACATTTGACGTCTGTGTTTCCCGTTAGCGCCGTCAGCCAATTTTTATTTATTTATTTATTTATTTATTTAACCTGTGGCTCATGTTGATTAGCATGTTAGTGATCGTCTTGTCACTGATCATTTTTTTTTTCTTCCACTGTTAGATTTGTGGTTCCGGCCCCAATTAGGACAGTAACAATGTTTTATGAGGATAAATGGACTTTATAATGGTGCTAATTCGTGTGTTTAGCGCTAGCTAACTGTGTTTCATCTCTCCATGTCGCCCAACGCAGAGCCAATGAGGACACAATGTGTTACTATGGAAACAAGGGCAGTCCGGAACCCGTGCGCCTGAAAGCGGGTTTGTTCCGTCTTTTTACACACTCACACACACACACACACACACCTTGAATAAAAGCTTAACTCTGTGTCTGTGTGTGTGTGTGTGTGTGTGTGTGTGTATATGAGTGAATGATCGTGTGTTAGTTCTCCACACACACACACACACACACAATAGTCTTTTATTTGCATGTTGTTGTATACTGACCTAATGTAACAGAAATGCACATTTAGCACCCAAGCACTGTGTGTGAACAAGAATGACAAAGCTGTGTGTGTGTGTGCGTGTGTGTGTTTCAGCAGGAATCTACGGCCTGAGTAACTCTCTGCTGGATACTCCCTGGCGGAAGGTGCAGCACGGTAAACAGCGCTTCACCAGCGTGGTGGACAAAGCGCTGCCCCCTGAAGGCCTGGTGCAGGAACTGTTGCAAGTCCTCAACGACGAGGAACTGTGAGTGAGTCTGTCTGTCTGTCTGTTATCTACCTGTTTCTGTCTGTCTGTTGGCTATCCACCTGTCTGTCTGTCAGCTATCTACGTGACTTTCTGTCTGTCTGTTAGCTATCTACCTGTCTGTCTGTATGTATGTCTAATATCGATGGACAGACAGACAGATATCTGTCTACCTATATATCAGTCTGTCTGTCTGTCTCTCTATCTGTTTGTCCGTAAATCTACATATTTATTTATCTGTCTGCCTGCCTGTCTGTCTGTCTGTCTGTCTTTATCTCGCTATATCCTATATCACTTTTCTTCCTCTCCACTACTCCATGTCATGTTTCTACTCTTTCTTGGCTTATTGAGTCACACACTCGAGCTCCAGTTACATATATAAATCGTTCTACACCATATCTCTCTCTCTCGCTCTCTCTCTCTCTCTCTCTCACACACACATTCAGGCCTACGATCGTTCACTTTGATCAAGGCAAAATCCAGGAAAGTGTATTAGAAAGTTATTTCAGAACCTCTTTGAAGCAGCAATTCCTGGCTTTTATAAGGCGCTATCTGAGGACGGCATTAATGAACGTCTTCATTCGGGTAGCGGCTCGCGCGCACGCACGCACACACGCACGCACACACACACACACACACACGTCTCTGTCTCGGTCTTTACCTCATTATAACTTAACAAACACTGAAGTACCCACTCGAGTCTGAAGGCACCGTTTAGTTGTGCAGATGCGTCGACACAACTGGGGAAAATAGAATTTTAATGAGCTATTGAATGTGCGTGCTTTATTAACCTCAGCCGAACTGATGTACTGCTATAATGAGACTCAGAAACGGCAGAATCATCTTCACCTGTGCCCTGACAGAGCTTTTAGATTTGTAGCTTTTTGAGAACATTGGAGTTTTTTCAATTTTTTTATGGTCATTATTTAAATGTCATCAGATGTGTTGAAAAAAAAGTGTCAAGGGAAGAAGAGCTCTACATTAATGTTCATTAACTCTGAAGGTGAGCTGAGTAGGTGATGAGCTTATTGAAGCTGTGCTGGGTTTTAATCGTCACTAAGCTTATGTTCACGCCAGCAAGTGACAAAGCAATAGGCAGATAATTTTTTTCTTTTTTTCTAATTATTTCAATGCAAATTTGTTATAATGCAGTGAATTTACAATCCGAAACATCCGGTCAGGTAACTTCCTCGGACCAATCGTGGGGGTGCGGGTGCATCCGATGTCCCCAGACTTTTGAGGAACTTTTATATCCTACAGTTTGGTTTCTATGGACTTATCAGAACCTCACCACACGGCCTGTCTCACCACTGCCTGTCTCACCACGGCCTGTGTACCTGCTGCTTCAGTTACGTCTCTGTCTATCTCTCTCCCTATCTGATTATCAGCTTTACCTGTCTGTCTGTCTGTTAGCCGTCTATATGTCTGTCTGTTAGCCGTTTACCTGTCTGTATGTCTGTTAGCCATCTACCTGTCTGTCTGTTAGTCTGTTAACTATCTACCTGTCTGTCTGTATGGCTGTTGGCTATCTACCTGTCTGTTGGCCATCTACCGGTCTGTCTGTAAGCTATCTACCTGTCTGTCTGTCTGTTACAGTATATAGTGTTTTTCTACATGTGCAATGATCCCTGCTAGAAAAACCATCGAGTTTTCCTCATTGTAACCCATGCATCATAAAAAACTGTTTTGTTGGAGAAATTCTTTGAATGAAATCCGACAAGGCGTTGTTGTTTTTTAACCATAACCGCGGTGTTTAAATGGGATTTAATCTTAGATTCATACAAGCACACATATTTTCATAGACCTATAAACATTGGTACTATAGTGTTGATGCGTTTACTCACTTTACCTCTAGCTGTGGCATTTTTGTGTAGATTTAAGAACGTCCAATATTATTTCAATATCCTCCTCTGTCTGTCTCTCAGAAACACACCGGACCCCATGCAGGAGAGTCAAGGTGCAGGCTACAGTAAGGAATGGCTTAAAGCTTTGTCCGCCGTGTGTGTACGCGCCCCGGGTTACGGCACCAGGTTAGCAGATAATTGCACTTACGCACACACACAAGCTCACTCTTTCTTTCAACATATAGATTTATAGACAGAGGTGGGGTTTCCATCATATGTATAGCGCCGTGAGGCCACTTAGCCTCCATACTGGTGCTATGGACGTAATGCAACCAGATTCCCAAAACACGGCAGATTCTACACTGGAATAGTGGAAATGCAAATTTATTTACGCAAATTTATTTCTCATTATGAGATTATCATAAAGCAAATATAAGATTATTCAGCCTATTTCTGGACTTTTTTTACTTATTCTTATTCTGCTGGCAGATAATTTTGCTTCTTTCAAGCATTTATTTCTAGAAAGAAGCAAAGTTATTGTTGTAGCCAGACAAAACTTACGAGTGTAAAGAAAAACAACAGGACCTCAGATGGAAGGCTTTGTGTTTTTTTACTTACATTTTCCAACGATAAATTGCAGTATAATTACAATATACCTGTGATGTTGTCACACATCTGAAAGAAAAATACCTGTAAAAATCAATGCACGTCTATAGGGGGGCACTTATTTTGGATCTAATATCTGTGGTTTGCCCGTCGCTGCACTCCAGACTCGAGGATCGAGTTTCATCCTAAAATCTTTCACTGGAACATTTTTGTAAATGAGGTTTACATCCGACACTCAATCTTGAGAACCAACCAATCCAGATTTGATTATTTATGAGACAAAAGACTGTGTACCATCAACACGAGGGGAGCCAATAATTCTGAACAAACACAGCCTGAGCAAATACAGTGAAGGGTGGGTTATGTCCCGGCTGCTTCAATTACATGTCTCTGTCTCTGTCTGAGGAACAAACTCTCAAAATTGGTATTTTATTATTTATTTGTACCAATAGATCCTGCAGGAATAAGCTGCTCTGTGTTCGTTTTTATTAGAGTACAAGACGACATTTTAACCATTAGTGAGAGTCTAGCAATTTATGAGAGAGTTAACTGGGTGAAAAGTTAAGGGTTCATTGTGGGCCAATGGGATAGTGTAGGACTACTTCACCTTCCAGGTGGTTCAATTTGGAGAAGTGAGGGCATAAAAGTTCTTGGTGTATTCTTTGGCACTGAACACTACCCCCAGAAAAACTGGAAGGGTGTACCGGATAAGGTGTCTGCCACATTGTCTAAATGGGACTGGTGATTACCTGAGCTGTCCTACGGGAGGGGGGGTGGAAGAGTCTTGGTCACAAAAAACCTGACTGCCTCCGCATTGTGGAACAGGCTTGAACATTCTGGAGCCTCCGGCGGATATGCTAAAAGCTGTCCAGAAAATAAATGGTGGACTTTATTTGCTCAGGGCAGCACTAGACCTGTGCACCTGTGTTATATCTGCCAGTGCAGGAAGGAGGGCAAGGTCTGGTTTACCCAAGGAGCCACGTCGACGTGTTCCGATTTCAAGATGCTCAGAGACTCTTATACGAGAGGAACCTCGGGTAGACTGGAGTTGCTTGTGCTCTTCTAAAAAAAATTTAAAAATTTAAAAAAAAGGTATCAGGTCTTGGGTATGATAAACGACTGTTCTTACTCAACTTGACGAGTACTTGACTCGAGTAACCTAACTCCCATGTTACCAGTCAATGCTAAAAGCCTGGAAAGTATTTTTTTCAGGTTGTTGGAACGTCTCACAGCTGCAGGACTGGATCATGGGGCAACTTTTTTTCCCCCCACAACCCACTATTACAAACCAGGGCTCTGGCATCTACAAGCCTGAGGAACTGCCTGGTGAGGGCCGGATGTAATGTGATAGGCCATTTGAGAGACGATGGATGGTGGCAAATAGTAGCATCCCTTCAGGGTGAAACAGGAATCTGCTTTCTATGCCTGCTACAAAACGAGGTGTGAGCAGCGCTGCCGGATGCCTGCAGAGAGGCACTGGAGCAAAAACCACTGCGGGTTTAGGAGAGGAGCTAGAGCTTTCCAGCCATTGGTGTCGCAGCTGCACAAGATGAGGAGGAGCATGAAGATGCTGACAGAATTCTGTCCTTTAAGACCCCAGCGCTCGGAGAGTTTTGTTTGTTGAATTGTGTTTTCGGATTAGCTAAGCTGGCCATTTGGAAAACGGGAAAAAACAGAACACAAGATGTCGGCTCAGTTTTTGTAGAGAACGTGCTTAAAGGCTTATCATCAGCTCGTAAATTTGAACCGGATGAACGTTAGAGTTTTCTACATTGTGGCGTGTGGGAGGGGTTTTATCTGAAGTTGGAGAAGATAAGCACTTGGTTTCAATGTTTTTTATTTTTTGGGGGGGGGGGATTTTTCTCCCAAATTGCCAATTCCCAACCGGGGAGGCTGAGGGCTAACACATGCTTCCTCCAAGACATGTATAGCTCTGCCACGGCTTCTTTTCACACTGCTGCTCATGCAACGTCACAGAGCAACTGAACACGCTTTGAAGACAGCACTAACCATCCTCTTCCACATACATGAGCTCACAGACGGGAGAGAGAGTAACACCAGTGATGGCTGTGGCATCGTCGGAATTTAAACTTGAATTATATTATGGACATTAGAATTTATTATAATATGGAAATTTTATTTATTTACTTAAAATATGCTAAAAGAAGGATTTGAATTGGTTTTATTGTTTAACCTGTTATTGTTTTACAAATATTTAACAGGACACTCGATGTAAAGGGGCAATTGGTTTCAATAAAACAGTGTTAAAGTCTGTCTGTCTGTCTCTCATTCAGGACGAACACCATCATTCTGATCGACAGCGAGGATAACGTCAGCTTCACCGAGCGCACCATGCTGAACTGCGACGTCACTCAGTGGAGCACCCAGTCGTTCCACTTCAGGCTGGAGTGATGAGCGTGCCACGCCCGCCGCCGCCCCGTGCCTTTCCTCCACTTTCACATTTTACTCTCAGACTTTCCTGCTAAAGCTGAAGGGAGAGATTTTTAACTGCACTTTTCTTCCAGCGAGCTTCTCCGTGTAGTTTCGTGACTTCAGCGTGAGAGGCGATGTGAGTCTTGACATTTAGAATAGTTTCGAAATTCTTTGAATGCTATCTGCCAAAGAAGCCGGCCCTTTTTTTTTTTTATTCTTTAATTGGGGAAATTTAATTGCTGGCTGTTTTCATTAGTGACCTACTGTAAATGGTTTCGGCTCACATTAAGCGTAACTCAGGAACTGCACAATGTCTATGGAGCTCCGATCACCACAATAAACTTTATTTCACCTTTCTGAAATGTCGAAACTGTCGTCTGTTGTACACGGAATGCATTTTTACCCAGATTATGACGGTTTGTTGGTGTGTTACGGTGGGCGCTCAACAGCTCGGCGCTAACGTAACATTAGCTATGGCTCAGATTGCGTACTTTTGCATCATTTTTGCGCAAGAAGGGCGTTCACACTGGAAAAAGTTCTTCTTTTTTTTGTTCTTCCCCCACTTTGGGAGGGTGAAGGCTTCCTCACACGTGCTTCCTCCGAGAAGACGCATGAAGCCAAATATGCAGTGGCAATGCAAACTCGGTGCGTACTCGCTGGGCAGGAAGTGAGCAAGCCCAGACCTGCACACTGCATTAGTGTAGTGCACTAGAACCACATACAGCTGTACTAAATGTTCATGTCTAAACAGTAGAGCCACCGCAGGCGACGTACGGTTCTCACTACTCAGTGCGGCGCTATGTGCTATGCACGGCTTTATTCATTCACAGTGCATACTATTTTGACATGCTGCGTAGTGCGGTAGTGCGCAGTTCGGGACGTGGCCCATTTATTCACAGTGGCGCGCGCGAACCTGGATCACTGCTGCCATCTAGACTCGAACTTCCTAGTGTCATTTAGTAAAAAAAAAAATTGTTAAACGTGTCATATTAATTAAGTCTAATATGTATTTGATGTGAACACACCTCTCCTGGAGCAGAAAAAAAACACGCTGCTCATTACAAAAAAATAAAATAAAGAGCAGGTACAGGAATTAATATTGAGTCAAAGTCATTTAAAAGAGCATTTTGTCATTTTTAGAGCCGCTGCCGAAGGAACAAATTAAGTTCAATAAAAACATGGACAAGAATTTTTTTTTTAATTTATTTAAACCTGAAATGACAAAACTAGTCAGATATCATTGCATGGCAATATCATGAATCGCAGTTTTTTTTCTCAGACGTATATTTGCAATAATATGATTTATTATAGGAATTTTTTATTTATTTTTATTTTTTTATGTTACAATTAAACCTGATACGCTCCGAATACACACTTTTATTTCCTGTCTATTGCTGCTGGGACATTTAGAATTGAAATTTGCAGTTCAGTGCAAAAGTTTGCCCTCCACCCCTGGGTGG
>JAOUQW010043018.1:0-31384 GCA_028565825.1 Olivaichthys viedmensis | reverse complement strand
GTTCCTCTCCTTGCGGGGACATTTCGTCCTAACCAAGATATAAAACCACACACACACACACACACACACACACACACACACACACACTTAAGATGACTAAAGAAAATCCTAATTAGTGCAGCTTTAATTATAAAAAAAAAAAAAAGAGAGAGCGCTCCGGATCCAGCAGGGCTCGCCATGTGCCTTGGGAAATGAACAAACGAGTCAAATATGAGAACCACCAGAGCGACACCAAACTTTGAGAGTTTGTTTCCAAAGCACTCTAAAAAGTTGAATAATCGTAGGCTGTGATCATGGCGTTTTGTTTTTTCCCCCTCAACCACCAGCACGTTTGACATGTAACCTTATGGTGAGAGGCGGCAAGGTGATGGGAACGCGTCTTCTTTTAAAAAGCACTGCTGCGAGCGTTTTCTTTCCCCCGATCAGAGAAGAGCGCTTTCAAAAGTGGGGAATTTTTTTTTACTTTTCAGAAACCCAATGAGTGGTGTGCTTTTTTCTTCTTCTTTTTTTAACCACCTGACCAATCATGTCGCAGCTCAGGGGGCAAGTGAAAAGAACCAACTTGGAGAGCAGAGTGGCGGTGGGAAAATGGAGTCGTGTTAGTGAGCGAATATAAGGAGCTTTACGATATCCCACTTCACCCAGTAAGCTAAATGCTGTCAAGTTGCATACGACTGCCCACTTCTTGATTTTCTGCCTCCAAAGTTAAAGCTAAAGCAATTAGCCTACTCCACGCCATAGTTACCATGTTGCCATAGTATTGGTCCAAAAAATAAATAATTTACTGCCGTGAATCTTTTGGACCCGTCTCTTTACTGCATCATAACTGATTTGCATAAAGTTTTTAGAAATCCTCATTCAAATGTAACTCGTCGCCATGTTGCTGTGGCCGGAATCAGTGTCGTCAATGTACAAAGGAAATTAATGGCTGCCTGTCACTGAATGACCAGGCCGGAGCATTAAACATACAGACGAGTAACAAATGAAAGGGAAAAACCACCATAAAGTGTGTTAGTGAAGTGTCGGGCCACCACGAGCCTCGAGAACAGCTTCAGTGCATCTTGGTATAGGTTCTACACGTCTCTGGAACTGTACTGGAGAACCTGATGGTGCACCGTTCTTCCAAAAGATATTCCCTCAGTTGGTGTTATGATGATGATGGTGGTGGAGAGTCGCTGTCTAACACGTCGCTCCGAAATCTCCCATAGGTGTTTGATTGGGTTGAGAATCTGATGACTGAAGGCCAGAGCGCATGATTTCCATCATTTACATCCTCATCAAACCGTTCAGTGACCCCTCGCGACCTGTGGATGCCCTCGTTTATTCAGCTTTTCCCTTTCATTTGTTACACGTCTGTATATAATAACCTCTTAGCACAGACGTACATTTTCCCGGCTTTACAGAAGACGCTCAGGAAACAGGCAACTCTAAAGAGAGAAAAACTAAAACTACTCGATACCAATAGAGGTCTCTCAAGTGCTGTTTAAACATTATGTAAAAATTTAAATGCATGGTATATTAATGTGACTTACACACATAATAAAGCGAAATATATCCTTTCCTTTCTCTAAGAAATGTGGGGGATACGGGTGGGAGAGCGTTGAGGACATTCGGTTGATACAGATGAGGTGCTAGTCACTAAAAAGACGGATGATGTTGGTTGGTTTGACTCACACAGCCGAGTCGTTGGTCACTAGTTACATCTCTTATTCACTTTAATGGGCAATGATGTAATACAGGAGGTGCCAGTGTGTGTAAAAGGTGTGAGCCAAGCTCACTATTGCTCACTCTATGCACTCTTTTCTGGCATACGATTGTTTCAGACAAGTTTTCTGAATCTATTCCTAATTCATAACAAACAGTTAAAACCATATTAGGGTCTGCTCTTCATAAATCAATCAATATTCATTCTTATTTACTCACAAATAAGTGAATAAATAAAGAAACTAATAAATAAAAAAAACAAAGAAAAGAAGAAGAAGAAGTGTAAGCGCTAGGGAGTCCATGTAAGAAGCATGTGTTTAAAAATTCATTTTCAAAAATCAATTATTGCATTACTGAAAAACCCAAGACAGGTGTAGAGCTAAGAGCCCATTCCCACCAGAATACCCCTGCTCTTTGTAAGGAAGTGAAGAGACACAGCAATAATTCATCAGGACTGTCTGTCTAATACATGCTCACTATTATTATTATTAAGTTATTTTTTCCTAAAAATGTACTGAAGGATAATGCAAAGGCAACCAAAGCAAACTTCTATGTTTGTAAAGAGGAACTTGAGTTCAATGTTTTAAGACTACAACCCTGAGCTCCACTAATGCAAGACCGCATAGGCCTCTATTTTAGGGTAAAATGTAATACACTACTAAAGCCGTTGACGTGCGCAGGACTGTGTTCAGTCGGTCCAGTTACCACCAAAATACACACACACATATATATATATATATATATAAGCAAATTAAACATTTAAAAGAAATAACTAACAGACTGACTGATTTCCTTTTCAACATATAGGCTGCCAGGAACGGTCAGACCGAACACAGAAAAAATGCGTTAATGTCGTTTCGTGCCGAGCTCATGGACTTAAACGCGTAGATGAACTTAAACGCGAATCCGTGACCTTTGAAGGTGTGACCGATAGAAAACAAGAGATGCTCTATATAAAAAAAAACTGAGTTCTGACCGCCCGCATGAGTAGCGTAGTTTTCACTAAAAAATAAATAAATTAAAATCTATAAGTGTGATTGCATTGCAGTATACGCAAAGCGGCGATGACCTTTTTAATAGTAGCACATCAATGATGCACGAACATTTGAAACAAAAGCACCGTAAAGCTCCTGCTAGGTGAAATAGACCAACCGGTCAACGCTAGCCTCGTATTACGTAATGTCTTAAGGAAGTGGTTTGATATTTTTTTTACGATGGTACGGTCAAAAGTCGTAAAATTATGTGAAAATACTAGCTGGAAATGTCATAGTTTGAAGAGGCCGGTTAAGTTTGGCTTGTTTTAGATTAATGGTAATGTCTTACGTGTAGGCTACTGATTTAGTACCGTTTAAATAATGAGGTAGAAAAGATATGAAATATGAGGATTTAAAATGTTATCGTCATTAGAACAGAGAAATAAAAATGTTTGATTAGTCAATTATCAATAAATAGTTGACGGATAATGCTGAATAAATTAAAGTCATTTGTTGCAGCTCTATATGGTTAATACTCCAAATTCTGACAGCTGAAACTGCAGCAACTAAAATAAAAATTTTTGTGGGGTTGCAGCAAATATGAGAATGAACCTCCCTGCTCAAAGACATTTCACGACTCTAAGCAAGATACTGTCTTGTCGAACCCACCTGATTTGTGTAAACATGGACGTTGCATTGCTGAAATGCATCCCTCATGCACAATAAACAGATGAACAAAACACACACTAACCAGTGTAATACCGATCACAAACACATCCCTGATGGGCTACGGATATGACACTGCATCTTGATCATTATGCCATTAACTTATAGGGACTACCTGTTTTATTACCCCCCCACTACCAGAGCAAGTTCAACTCGAGTCTGAGCAAACATTCAATCCTTGACAAAATCTCCAATAAAGAACCACTCTGACTTCAGTCCATCTGCTGCTGCAGGGCTAAAGGAATAATTGAAAACAGGTAAACCTCCTTTCCCACCACACACACTCAATATGAGGCACATCAACAGGGTGATCGATTCCTGCCTGAGCTAAGCTGTAGGATGTCAGCGAGACACTTTGAGCCGCAAAGGCAAGAAATGTGCGAGGCAGTGAAATCAAAATTCAATAAAGAGCTCATTTTAAAGTCAGAGGTTTTAGAACCACATCAGCACAATACTGCTTAATCTCACCCTATAAAAACACAATCCTGCGCTAAAATGGAAAGAACAGGACACGACTGATTCATGACACACGAGAGAGAGAAAGAGCGAGAGGGGGAGAGAGTGAGCGGAGAGAGATAGCGCAAGAGGAGAAAGAGTGCGAGAGAGAGAGTAAGAGGAGAGAGAGAGTGCGAGAGGAGAGAGAGCGCGCAAGAGGACAGAGTGAGCAAGAGCACGAGGAGAGAGAGCGCGCGAGAGGACAGAGTGAGCAAGAGCACGAGGAGAGAGAGCGCGCGAGAGAGAGAGAGAGGGAAGAAAAAAAAAAAGAAAAAAAACTGCACTTATTCCAGTTATTAAAATAAAGCCTGGGTAAGCTCACATAATAAATGTAAGGAGTGCCAATAAACATTTATATTTTGTGATATTCAAGAATCATGATACTGCAATAGACGGACAGCATTTTTCAGCATAGCTCGTGTTTTTGAGATCTGTCCATTCGGAAGACAGCACAAGAGCAGTTGTCTTCGATTGTGGCTAATTGTGGACAAAGCTGAAGGAGCATCACGTGCATCCTCGTCAGAGAAGGTAATGCCATAATTCTGTTCACTACTTCGTTTTGGTTAACTGTCATTATATATATATATATATATATACATATACACACACACACACACACATGTATTAAAATGCTGGCCACTGAGAACAGAAACAGGTCAACATGTCACCTTTTTGAATACAATATTCTAACAAACAACTAGGTAATTATTGTGATATTAAAATGCAACATTCACACATGCCTATTAAGGATTTATACACCGGCAGTCTGAGGCATATACAGGAAAATCTGTAAGCGGTTAGCTTCTGGACATCAAAAGAGCACAAAATGTACAGTTAGCGATTTTTAAACAAGTTTGCTGTGTTAGCTGTTGTGAAACTCAAAATCCGAACAGATACAGCCCCATCCCCGTTTGCTCCGAAGCCACACCCCCAAAACACATACAAGCGCAGAATAGGCTTGAACACCTGAATGCTAGAGGAAAAGGGGAAGATTTTCTGAATTGACAAGCAACACGATTGACGTCTCCTTGTGCTGATTTGTTGGATGTTGGCGGTCCACATCTTCCTTTTTTTTTTTTCTTCTTCTTCTGTTTACCGAGCCTGGGGTACCACAGAGCCCAGAGTTTCTCCTCTGAGCAGATATTTAGTACACAATCAGGGATGGTGGGCTGTTCTCATAAAAATCAGGTTATTCCATAAGCGCGGTGGACCAGAAGGGTTTACATGTAATCCGATGAACCACACACACGCTCGCTCACAGTAAGTAATAAAACATCCAACACCAAACACTTACCTGTAAAACAACTAGTTTTCCCTCAACAGCATTTAGTCGTCATCATAGATGAGAACAGAATAAATAACCAAATACATTTTGCACACTTAAACCTGCCCTAAAAGAAAGGAAAAGACAGAACAGCATCAAAGAGCCGCAGCAGCTCATTAAACTGCAAACAAAGAGGTACCTGTAGAACTGCAGCTGTCGTTTGGGGCTCCCATAGCGTGCACTGAGGCCAGCAGGAGAAATGGGAGAGAAAGAGAGGAGGGCCAAGTTTAATACAGCAGCAGGAAAAAAGGTGGATGAAAAGATCTATGACGCAGACTTCATGTACATCAACGCCTGATGGAGCTCAGCTCATAGCCAAACATCATCATGTGACACGACGTTAACGAGACGCAACGCGGAAGATGTGATGCTGAATGATGATGATGAGAATAAATAAAAATCGGGGCATTACAGCCATGCACATATTTGTGAGAAGAGAAAAGCGGCAACACTTCACAGGAAACAGCAATACGTCAAAAAATAACCATGTATATTATACAGAAATTAAATAAGAGGACGTTTTAAATAAAAAGAAAAGTGAAACAGCTTGGGGAGGAACCTCTTGATGCAGTGTGCCATTATTTATTTGTAATGATGGACACTGAAACGACTTGTGCATACAAAGCTGGAATTTTCTTCCATTTTTTGACCAATTACATCCATCAAGAAGAAGAAGAAGACCATTAAGACTTAATTAAAGGATATATTTAATAGCACCATAAACTGGCCATTAGATGTGGTATGTATTTGCAGGAAATAATCAGACGCAAGTTCATTTATTTGGCTGTACGATACTGTATAATACAATAACGACTCCTTCTTGGAAACATGACAACGGCTAGAACCTCGAGCACCACCTGGTGTGTAAAGCTCGTTTTCCAGAAATGATAAATCTGCACTGAGTAACCCAGATACTGAGCGTTATGCGGCCACGTCAACTTCACTGGAAGCTGGGCTTCACCTTGGAAAGCGCATAAAAAAATGAAAGGGAACGTTAGTTTTATTGGTCATATTTCACCAGGCTTGTCATTTATCAGCGTTTTCTTCCACTGGACCATGATGGCGGCACAATGTGTGCCTGGTGAGCGGTGTCATCAATTAACATCTACTCTCCAACACACACACGGGCAAATTTCAGCGTTATGGACGTAGCATTTGCGCTCATTGGTGTCGTACTGCCTGCACAAGCTTAGCACAGCGTGTGGATGCTAGCTGAAGAGCAGGTCGCTAGCGCTAGCCTCAGTTTTACACACACCCCTGTCTTGTGAGTGACTCCGTATTATCCAGTGTGTGTGTGTGAGGTGATGTTAAATGTTTTAAAAAAAACCGTCAGATTGCATGTCGGACTCGCATCCTTTATGACGATTGTAAATTCGAATTTAATACTTGAGGCATTTTACTCTTGAAATTTAATTAGACATATTAAGACTTTTTAATCTGGTCATGTGACCTTGCATGGAAACCGCAAAACAATATTTCTAAAAAAAAAAAAATTTTTAAAACCCCACAAGATATTAATTTAGATATGACAGAAATGCAGCAGTTTATCAGCGTTATGAACGTGACAGTTTTGGAGAGACGACACATTTTCAACAAATGCCGTGAATTTTAAAAGACCTTTCCAGAAAACAGCATACATATTGTAGAGCTATGGCTTTATAACACGAGTGACTGATGGGGCCTTGTTGTTTTACAGGTTACACACATGCTTACAAAGCCAAGTTGTCCTTTAAACGAATAAAAAAAATTTTTTTAAACGAACCACAGGTTAAAACATTCATCCAACAAATCACAAAAGTAAACAACGATTGAAAAACTTGAACTTAACACGTGTGTTATGTTAAAAAAGTCGACATGTATATGACAAATTGCAATGTTCAACACAGACAGTAATGTTATTGGGGCACTTTCAAATTTCAGTCAAAAATAATAGAGGACAGCTTGTTTTTTTTGTTTTTTTAATTGTTTGGCAATAAAATCTAAACTCTACAATTTCCCCCCACTAAATGTTGCCCAAGACATGTTTGGTGTCAAACATTTGCTTTTGTAGTTTTGTACTGGAGCTACGAGACTTGGGGCTGGGTTATACTTGCTGATAACGTAGACGGACGTTTAAAACGGCGGCCGTACGCATCCTACGTCGATTGTGCACGTCCCAAAAAATGAACGCGACGTATACATGTGGTGCAATACCAGCGTAAACGGCAGGGGGCAGTATAGTGAAGCAACGCGCCGATTGATACGACGAGAGAAATAAACTCTCCGTTTCCATGACGAGGTTGGTTTAATGGCCTGATACGCCGGCTACGTTGGCGTCGCTGTTACTGACATTATAATATCCTCCTCAACTCCCGCCATCTTCACTGTTTACTTCCTTGTGCAAAATCAGGAAGTGGTCCAGGCGATGTTTCGGCGCTAACCTGCCCCCTAGTGGACAGAGTCCTCTTTTAATCCTCCAGATGTACGGACGTTACAGAAGCAAGCACGTGATCAATGGCGCTCGTGTAGCTGCGGCTTCCGCACGCGTACCAGGTATAACCCCGGCCCTCATGTAGCTAACAGGAAATATAATTCCATCTCACCCAAAATCACAGGACTGGACACGGACTTTAGTCTATAAAAACAAACAAAACTTGACTTTGTAGAGTTATAGGGGGCACTTGTCTTGGAGCACTTGTCTTGGGTAAACATTGGGTTTTCATGCCGCCCTCTAGGCCTCACCTCCCATAATTTGAAGATGCAGTAAATTAGTACTAGAAAGCCGGAAGTTATGTGGATGATGATGTAGTTTACTTAAAATTTGTAAATATGGACTTTCCCTGTAATTTGAAGAACGTATATAAAAAGATTTGGGCACGTATTTACAGAAAACATTTGGGTGAGATAGACCTCCATTACGTCTCAGCTCAATTAGCCTCGTTCAGCCCAGTGAAAAGCTGGTGAGAAGCAAAACATCAAACATGTGCTGTGCCATCGATTACATCAGGGGTACCATTTCTTTAAGGGTTTTTTTTTTTTTGCCCAGTTGTAAAGTAAAGGCAGCCTCCACGGATATCTATAATTCTATAAATTATACGCGTCTATAATATAAATCCATAATTCTGTTAATTGAACAAGGAGTATCATGAACGTTTGATAAACATGGTGGACAGAACCGTCACTCCGGCTGATCCGACTGAGAAATTAGTCTTTAAGTAAGGTATTTAGGGATATTTTTTAAATGCGATATACAATAATGATGTTAATGTAAATCGTGATAAAATGTGAGGCAAGTATCATGATATGAAAATTTTAATACTGACATGTGCTGACTTAGGCATCCAGAATGAATGAAGAAAAAGGTTTGAGGAGCAAGTTAATAGTGTGTGTGTGAGCTCCTAACCTGTAGATCATGCCTGGCGAGCCGGTCTGCCGCAGGGAAAGGCGAGCCGGAGAGTCTGTGGTAGATTCGGGATACATGGAGGCGGGAGAGTGAGGAGTGTGGCCAGCCTGCCAAAGGGTCCCTCTCTCTTTCTCTCTCTCCAAACCACCAAATGCTCAGTCTCTCACCTCACTGGGCCTCTGAAAACCAAATGCAAACAAAGACCAAAAGCAGTGTGTGAATACATCTTGAGTCGTATTCATAAATATATTTGTAAAATAGACACAACCAGGTGGATATATTGACTAGAGCTGTACTGATCCGATACAAAGTATTGGTATCGGACTGATATCGGCCTGAAACGCCGGATCGGTATTGAATCCAAGTTTCTGAGCCGATAACTGATCCAAAAAGACTGACTGACAATTATCTTATTTTCAGCTTAGTTAGGATTATTATATTGCATCTTCAGCTTATTGTTACATATTGCAAAAAATAAAAAATAAAAAAAAAATATTTGCTCATAAAATACATCGTTTTTATTTGTTATATCTACTTATCATAGTAGTACTCATGGAAATATTTAGAAAAAAAAAAAATATATATATATAGGGCCTCTTGAAAAAGAGGAAAAACAGACACTGTGTTAGTGTGTGCCTTTGGTTACACTCAATATCGAAATAATTACAAACAAATTGTTTGCCTCAAACAAACAAACAAAAACCTGTTAAAAACAGACACTGCGGTACGACAAAAGCTGCAGGAATTCATACACACCACAAGATGGCGCCATTCCTTTACAAGAAGTCTTTCACCTACCATAAAGGAATGTGGGGTAAATCGGACAGTTGTCACGACAATATATCTGCAGCAGTGCCACAACAACAACAACAAAATATAAAAAGTGACTCTGAAAGCAGTGCTTTAAACACGATCCATCAAATATGGAGGATTATACGACACCTCACTGTTTAAACACCGTTCTGTCCTGCTCTTTTAACACACCACGTTCCTCATAAATTATACATGAATGTGTAGGGCACTGCCAGAGACAGAGCGAGAGAGAGACAGAGAGCGAGAGAGAGACAGAGAAGGAGAGAGAGACAGAGAAGGAGAGAGAGACAGAGAAGGAGAGAGAGACAGAGAAGGAGAGAGAGAGAGACAGAGAAAGACAAAGAGAGAGACAGACAAAGAGAGAGAGACAGAGAGGGGGACAGAGCGAGGGACAGAGCGAGAGCGAGAGAGAGACAGACAGAGAGACAGAGAGAGCGATGGAGAGGGACAGAGAGATGGAGAGGGAGGGGGACAGAGAGAGGGAGGGGGAGAGAGAGAGAGAGAGAGAGACAGACAGACAAAGAGAGAGAGAGAGAGACAGACAGACAGAGAGAGAGACAGACAGACGGAGAGAGAGACAGACAGACGGAGAGAGAGACAGACAGACAGAGAGAGACAGACAGACAGACAGAGAGACAGACAGAGAGAGAGAGAGACAGACAGACAGAGAGAGGGAGAGGGACAGGGAGGGGGACAGAGCGAGAGTGAGACAGACAGAGAGACAGACAGAGACAGAGAGATGGAGAGGGACAGACAGATAGAGATGGAGGGGGACAGAGAGAGGGAGGGGGACAGAGAGAGAGACACAGACACAGAGGGGGTGGCGGCTCCATAGTGCCTCCATTCATCAACTCTCTCGTCCTCCCTCTTCCCCTCCTCAACCCAGAAATCTATTTATTTATTTATTTATTTTTAAAACAGCAATACCACACAATGGCAAAAAAATAAACAAACAAGTCCTGCACAGTTCGAGTTGTACCATGACCCACCTTATAATAATCATTGTCCAAGTGTGTGGTTACGTTTGCCCTGACCATGCAATTTAGATCTTTTAGAGGAATGTGTTACAACCCAGGGGTGTGATGATATACTGGTATGATGGAACATTGTGCTCAGGAAATCTGAAGAAAAAGGTTATTTCGTTAACCGTACCTTAACTTTATGGTATACCGGTATAGATGACAGATTTTGCAAATACATTTTTCATTGTTAAAGTTCAGTAGCAAACAACAAAAACGTAAATCCTTTCAGAAATGGAGCCATAATCTTCATTTAAAAGTCTGTGATTGGTCACAGTGGCATGGGGAATGGGAAGGTCCACCAATCCTGAACAGATAACTGCCAGACAAAGTGAGACTGGAGCCCTGGAACCCTTTATTACAGACCAAAACAGTACCTACTGGCCAGCTATAGCTTTGACATGCGCAGTGACACAATTGAGCAAAAATACAGCACGGTGCAAATTAAGCAGTACAAAGCGTTAATATAACTCGACGACTGACACACACGTGCCATCTCCTCACATTTAAACACACTGAGCAAAAACAAACATGCAATGCTAGCAGATTTGAGAGAACAAACACGGCTAATAGGCGAAACGTTGGCGAAAAACTTGCTGGTGTCAAGTTTTGTTGACCGCGACATCCCTAATCGAAGATGAAACAAAAAACATTTTCAGGTGTTAGCGTGGTCCTTGAAAGATGCTACAAGATGTTTAAAAATGGAGTCATCTACTTTTTTAAGAGAAGAACAAACATGCCAGGCGAACAGAAGATAACAACAGTATTTCTACACAGTTTTGATGAACCGCTGAAGGCAAAGAGTAAGTTGTAGCAGTTTACCCCGAACCAAACTGTTTAAAAGACTTTTGCACTGCGTCTGGAGCGTTATGTCATTCAACACGAACACCACCCTCTCTGAAAACGCAAGAAGTTGAAGGAAGAACAGAGGAACCAGCAGCTAAACACAGCAATGCTACAGATATTAGTCACAAAGCAGTCGAACGACAAACAGTGCTGTCATGACACCAAATAACAATAACAGCGTGCCATGACTAACCACAAGGTACACTGGTTTATGCTACATGGCAAAAAGAGAACGTCTCAGGATGGACTGTGCTCTCAGAAGAGCTTGAGAAGTTTTGTGAAGATTTGTAAAGGAATCTTCAGAGCCAACAAAGCTGAGCAATTCGTTTCACTGTCGTGGAACCAGGAGTCGTGGAAAAGAGTCTGGTTTAACATTTAGTACCACGCGGCGGTGGTGTCACCATGCGCCGTTCTCTCGCAGACTGTAGAATGCATCTCCAGTGGTACAATAGTGCAAGCTTGTAGGCAGACGAACACAGCAAACTCCCCCCCCCGGTTATAAAGAACAGGCAGCTGGAGAGCTAGAAAAGGCTCCACAAACTGTAGACCTTATTTGATAACATAAGGCTTTTCAACTACCAGGATCAAGTGAGCATCAGATCTTATTTCCTGTGACAATGCAAGGCAGTGGAGGCTACCTGAAGGTCTGAGGAACTATTGAGGAACACACGTACAGCACCCATTCTTCCCACCTGTCTCTCATTTGACCGCTCATTAGATTGATGACTGCTTTGGTAAAGGGCTAGATAATGAACACATCAGTGCGTGACGCCACTCGGCCTTATCAACGTGACTTTGTCCTCCTATCAATCTCCACTTGATGCCGGCCTCGCATTGAGAATTAGGTCTTCCCTCTTTCCCAAGGACTCATTTAACGCAGGCTTCCCTGCTGCTTCAATCAAGTGAAGTAGAGAACGAGGGAGAAAGCACTCCATTTATTTTCCTCATGACTCAGAGTTTGTAGTCTGTAGTGTAGTAAAAAGTGAGTTGGAGCCAATTCGTGTCCGTTCTCTGACTTGATCCAGTGACGTAACCGTTCATAAATAAGCAGAAAACGCGAGCATCAATATTAGACAGCAATAGATTGTAAACCGAGACGCTTCAAAACCATTCAAGGTTACCTTCTGAATGAGCATTAGGATCCTGTTACACTGCCCAGACGGACGGCGTGAATATTGTCTCATACACAATACATCAAGTCCAGGAAAAAAAAAAAAAAAGGGTTTTCATACGATTAAGACTCAGACATTTGCCATTCAAAATAATGTTGTGGTTTTCTTGTCCTATAACGAGTACCCCGATAGTTATACTTCCCATATTATGCAAGAACGTTTAAAGGAGAATCTTTAGAAATGAACAGAACAATAAAATGGGTCCAATTCACAAATGAGGGGCTCTGAAATACACAATTTCCTTCATGAAAGGACTTGAGGCCATAAAACACAAATTAAGGCTAGGCAAGATGACGATACAATACTGATCATGATAAATTACGTCACAATACACATTTCGGCGATAACGAAGGTACTGTCCGTCATTTTACAACACTGACCAAAGTAGCTGTACGTTAAAATCTATTGTGGTACCAAATGTTTCATGTAAATGAAGTTATTAGCGTTTATTGCATATTGACACACAAAACAAAACGATCACTGGCATTGCTTTAGCTGCGGCAACGTTCAAGCCCTGAGCCAAGCCTATGAGGTACAAAAAAAAATCTGTCTGTAGCAGATTATTACTGGTAAAGTGATACAGTGAGATCATGGCTGAGGCACTGCAGCACTGCGGAAAGTTTCTGGCCCTGCAACGGCTTCCAGAGGCCGAGCTCAGCTTTACTGCTCTAACGTAGAGACGCAGCACAGTGTGCTCAGCAGATTACAGCGGGAAGGACACACACCTCTTACACAGCTACTCTGTTAAAGCTTTTGCTAGCTTAGGGAGTAGAGAAAAGAGACAAGCACTGACTGTAGACAGTTTAGAGGGTTTGTTTAAACTTCATGGAGACTGAAGAAGCGTTAGCAAGTCTTCAGAGCATCAAACTGAATAAAAATCATGCCTCGAGTTAAACGCTCGGGAACATGGACATTTACTTTTCCTGAAGACTTCCTTTTTGGCTCAATCTATTGGTGTTGACATGATACCAAAAAAACAATATATATATATATATATATATATATATATATATGAGAAAAGTTTGCTCTACAGACACCTTACTCAGCGTTTTTGCGACAAATAGGCCTAATGTTTTAGGCTTAGTTTAGCTTAACCACAAAATGCATGTTAAAAACAATCCTAACGTTATATAATTTCTACCAGTATTGTGTCCACCACTAAGGGCATTTATAAAAAATCAGTAGATTGCATAGAAAAACATGTACAATCCAGACCCATATTGATCCAGCGTTCCTAGCCAACATCAGTCCCATACCGATACCCAGCATCAGATCACTGCAGCCCTACTTCAAAAGCACGGTCAAGGTCACTCAAGGTAAAAAAAATTTAAAAATCCACCCCCTATGATTAGATCTCAAGCCTGATATTTACAGCAATTTACAGCCGTCTCATCTTTGTGCCATGAGATCATCCTTCATAAAGGGCTTCCTGCACAGCCAATGCTGTGAGGCAATTACAGCACCAATCAACCGGCATACCTACCTCAATGCTGACTCAGAGTAACTACACTTATGGGAATGCATGGTGCAATCCGAGAATAAAATGAGGTCCGTTATGTGTGGTGAGGGAAAAGGAAAGTTCTTGAACGGGGAGAATAAGATTTTACCTACAATTTCATAAGAAGAAGACGAAGAAGACGAAGCTAAGAAAGGTCAGCTGACTAGCGATCGCCTAGTAAGACAGAACGTGCATGACAAAAGGGCACCACTAGGACTCCTGCATCGAGGAATAAGTGGTTCCTACAGTGTGACACACACACACGCACGCACGCACGCACGCGCGCGCACTCCAGTTTTCTCTAAAGACCACTTTGTAAGAAAGGTACAACCGAGTAGCAATCGTCACCTCAGGCAGGTGCAGGACAGTCTATAGAGGATTCACTTGCATGCCCTTCTTTCTCCCCACAGAGAAACACAATCACAATTGTTATGACGTACCCAGAAAGTAGTTTTCCCAATATTCACTACTGCAACGTCATAACAGGGTTTAGTCCCGCCTTGCGCCCAGTGTTCCCGGGATAGCCTCTGGATCCACCGGCATGCAATATGAACAACGCCAAACTGGTAGCTGTAAACGTCCCTTACTTGTTAGCAACATTAGCCTGCAATTTTATTGTAGAGGATTTTATTGATCGGACAGTACAACCTCGATAAAAAGATTCGCCATGCACAACAGGGGAAAACGGCCCAATGTTTGAAAACGCCATTAACGCTAGCAAGTCAGGTGGGCTCACACACTCCTCTTAGAATCTCCTTAGATTCAAATCATCACATACTCACATAGTATCACCACACACATATCGATAGGCCTATGATTCTGTTATCCACAGCCCGTAGGGACGCTATAGAGAGCTAAAAAGTTTAATTCCTAGACCCCAGTTGTCATTAGCTACCATATAGGCAAGCGCTAGAAGGCGGGAACATAGCTAGGAATTCTGAGCCCCCTGAAAGAATCTTGTCCTGGACCCCAAAGCCCTTTAATTTCATATATACTCAAATATCCTAACGTGCCTCCCTGCAGCTGTGGAGCTCACGGAATTGCACCTTTTAACCCAGCCCTGTTAGCAGGTGTTCTTGACTCGCTCCTAATGATACGTGCTGCTGCTGCATGGCCTCCGTGTCCCCCTTCATTAAGCCCTCGCCTGATTGGCTAAGCGGACGCACTCTCTTTCATAAAGTTGAGCTTTGCTGAACTTTTGCCACCACACAGAAAGCCAGAGTTCGTCATTGCAGATGCGTTAGAGCGCTCACCAGGAGTGAATAGGGTGCAGCACGGCAAACGTGCAGGTCGACACGTACTGTAAAACAAAGTGAAGGACTAAAAAAAAAAAAAAAAAGGGTGCTAGATAAAAGTGCTGCAAAAAATAAATAAATAAAAAACACCACTCCCAAAGTCACAGCTGGCTTTGCAGAAACCATCAGCACATGTTTGTCTGTACATTCCTCCCACACAGCGATAATAATAAAGCCAAGCTTGGGCTTCGATGCGACATTAGGGTCCCTGATTAGTAGCAGCATTGGTCAGCAGCACTGCATCAAAACAGCTGTTCAAGCATGAAAAAGCTAATCAAAAGCATTTATATACTGCAAGTATCCCATTTACAAACAGGCACTTCTAACACGAATGCGTCTTGTTGAAATACTTCTTGTATTGCAGAAGTGGGTGCATTCGTTTCAGCACAACTATGCCTCATAGGTGTTCGCCATTTCAGAATCACTAAACATACAGACCAAAACTTAGACAGGGAAAAAGACCACACATGAAAGATGGTGGAGATTATATTCGAATTCTGGCAATAAAAACTTGCCAATGTTAAATGGGAAATTTACATGCATCCAAAGCCAACACCTCTAATACCAGACATGCTGATGGTTATAGACCACCAAAGTTTGGCCTAATGAGCATAATGCAAAAGCCCTGGTACATCTACCTTTCTGAAGTTCTTGGATAAACTGTGCGAGTCATGGTGTCATTCATTCGTTAGCATGTTACGCAACATACCAACAAAAGTCTAGTATAAACAATGACCTCATACAGTACAACAGCACTAGAGCGTATCTCCTGCACTGCTGCAGTGGGGTTAGGGAAGCCCTCGCTGGCGCTCACGCTCTCCCTTCCCTCTCACCAAAAGCAGAGTGTCGCGCTGTGCCAGCTTCACGCCTTTGCGTTTGGCACGGCTGACTGTAGAGCTATGCTCATTTTGCCGGCCCTGCCAAGAACAGGACTGCTGCTAAGGTGCTACGCATCACTGTGGAATTTCAACACAGCTGTGTTCGTTCATATCTTTAAACGATCAAATCAAAATACTGCCTTCCATCAGGGTTTTTTTTTGTTTTTTTTCGCGCTTAAATATACAAAAAAGGTCACTGGTTTCCAAGTCTCTTTTTATAGAGCTGCCCAAATTGTCCATAAACATGCAGAGAACTAAAGGTTTGTATTCAGAGAGCCCCTTCACACCTTTGTAGTGCATGCGTCTTGTAGCTGGACTGTATCCAGGTAAGATTTTAACCACAGGCATTTACTCTGGCAATGCGCCTCAGATTGGCCAGATTGCTGCATCATGCGTAATATGCAAATCAGCTCATTACACTGGACCACCAGCTTCCTGTGTTGTTCTCAGTTGCTTTATGCAAACAACGGTTTCCCGGATTGTGTTAAATTTCCCTAAAGATGCCAACTATGGCAGTCCAGGAGCACATGCGTTATGATGTAATGCATTGGGAGGGTTTTTGGTTGTCGAGTGTGACTTGGAGAGACGGATGTACTTACACTTGTATAACATCTGGCTAAAATGGTGACTCGGATCCTCCTGATGTGATTCAGATCAATCGGATTTGAATTTATTTTAACTGTGTCTGCATTTTTAACTAAACAAACCCTACCCAGATATAATCCGGGGTCATAAAGGAAGAGGGTTCATAATCTGCATGTGTTCAATAGGGTGAGTGAGAAGGACTAATTTAAAGAGCTACGGAAAGATCAATTTCCCAGTCTGGAGAGAAAGGCCAGGGAAAAATCAGCTCTCCCAAGGCCAGACAAATGTCAGCGAGTGGACAACAGGTTTGAGGACTTCTTAAAAAAATAAAAATAAATAAAATAAAATAAAAATCATAATAATAATAAATAAATAAAAAAGAAGCCCACCCTTGACTTGCACCTCATGTATACTGACAGCTTTAGCTCTACCAGTGCATGTGAGCAAGACGGTGATCAAGAATGTTGAGGAATGTTTGTGTGTTTTTGTCCGAGTCTGTCTCTCTACATGTTTGAGCTTCGTCACATAAAAGAGCAATTACTGGAGCCACGCTTTTGCTGTGGCTTAAATCTCAAATAGTGCTCTATTGGGCATATAGTGGACTACATAGGGTTTAACATGATGAAGAATCTATGTAGTGAGCATATATAGTGAACAGGAAGCCATTTGGATTACAGCTTAACTGTGCTGGAGGTTGAAATATATATGGCGGATTTATAAGTGGATCCAGGGTCGCCTAAGAAATGTAAATATTAACTAAATATCAGCGACAAAAAATGACTGGGTGAATAAACAAAAACAACTCTGAAGCCTTCCAAATTCATGATAAAATTATGATATTGCCTTCTCATGGTTTCTTTAATTAAGAATTTTCATCTTCCAGGGATGCGATAGGAAAACATAGTGTAGCGCTACTGCTGACGTTCGCTCCGTCCGTGGCAGTAAAACATACATAAAAACCAAATATATTAAAATTATTAATATTCAAATGCTTTTGATTATGATTAAATGCTAAAAGTATTTAAATAAATTAAAACTCCAATCATTTTTTTCAAGAAAACAGCGTCAGCCCTGGTCCAAATGTCTGGTCAGTTAGAAACGAGCACATGCCAAGCAGCTCTTCGCATCCTCACCAAGATAACGCACCAATAAGAGGATGAGGAGCCAGAACGTCCCGCCGAGCTCATTAATCCGTATCTTGGTTTTGTAGCCGTTGTAAAGCCTATACGGAGCCTTTGTGCCAGCCAAAAAGCTGAGAGGAGAAAACTGGAGTAACTGCAGTAGGGAATTTTGTTTCTCTACACAAGTCTATCCAACGCACCACCATTCAACAATTCAGCAGCATTTTTCCCATCTCCTGTTTGTAGCAATAACGGACTGAATCAACCATCCAGGTTGCTCGAATACCGTTTTAACGAACGCTGCTGCTAACTGAGGGGGAAAATGCTGCAAGAATGGTCCAGAATTACTAATGAAACATGGCGGGAACGCAGCAAGCCTGTGTGAGCAGGCTCGAAAACAGAGTGCAGAGGCGGTCCAAAACATCTTGAGGCCAGGCCAGAGGGGGAAAAAAAAGTTGAAAGGTTCAAGGAAAAGCTGACTTGGCAGATGCAGCTTGAAGAAATAGTGGAAGTGTCAGTTGTAAAGCAATAGTCCTACCACTTCTTCTTAAAGTCAAAGCCTAAAAAATAAACATAAAAGTGGAGAGGACCAGACAGACAGACCCCGATGTACACAACTACTCTTTTGCCAAATTGCTGCTCATCAGAATGTCATCCAAGTCACAGAATATTTGGTTTATAATTAATATATATAGTAAATTTGCAAAACACTGATTTATTTATTTTTACAAGAAGGGATTGTAAAGATTTCGCTCTAACTAGTGTTGACGGAGGCACAAGAGGAAGCTGGAATTTTGCACTATTGCGCAATTTATTCTCTCTAGAGGTGCATCGGTTTTACATCACAGTTCAGTTCATGTCCTGTTTTCTTATGAAGAAATGAAACAGAATTCTTGAAATGTTGAAGCCAACGTATTGGAGCAATCATTTGCTCTCAAGTGACGGCAGCAATCCGTCACAAATTAACCCTCACAATTAACGCATTAAAATAAATGTTTTAAAAATAGTGGTTGTTTTTCAAAATTATTACAAATATCACACTGATTGAAGTCCAAAAAACTACAAATGAAATGCAAGATGCAGTCTTAAAAACACAAGACAATGTTATATCAGGAGGAAAAGTTCTGGAGAATTTACAGAACTTTTTTTTTTAATGCTTCTAAAGCAATCTTTAAAGTCAAAGTTTCTCTTCACGGTCTTTTCCCCGTATTACTGTGTTTTCCAGTTTTTTGGACAGACATGGACAATGGCAGTCTAACCGAGGAGGAGTGATGTGCGTCTTCTTGTTCTAGTTGCTTCTCCCTCCCTGGAAGACTTGACAAACATCGATTTATGATATTTAAGAACACAAAAAAATGCACAGGTCTTCTGTCTAACTATGTGGATGTCTACACACGTGACTCTCGAACACTATAGGTGGTCTGCTTTTAGCGCCGCGGGGAAATCCTGTCTCAAAGACTGCTCTTAAACGCCATTATGTGCACTTAATCAACATCCAACAAAGTGCTTAAAGAAAGCCAAGCTGTGTGTAAACACATTAAGCATAGGAAAGGGCACAATGGGCCAAGAATAGATGCTTTAGAAGTGCTACCGGACAAGACATAGTGGGATGCAAGGGACTCTTACGTTTCATGCATGTGCATCGTCTACGGGTGTTTCTATGACTTTTAAAAAAATGTTAGCTTCCTCCCACACACTGGGACTGATGGGCACAGAGGCTGCGCCTCCTTCATGGGGACTGACGGGTACAGAGGCACAGAAGCCGCGCCTCCTTCATGGGAACTGACGGGTACAGAGGCACAGAGGCCACGCCTCCTTCATGGGGACTGACGGGCACAGAGGCCACGCCTTCTTCATGGGGACTGACGGGCACAGAGAAGCATGGAGGGGAAATAAGAGTGAGAAATGCACGGTGCCAAAGGAAATTAATCTGATGACGTTTCAAAATAATAGTACACCAGTAATAAAAAGGGCTGCAATTGGACTTTACTGATACGGAGAACCCCGTATCCATTCAGTCGCAATCGCCTTCCGACTTTTGTCTGATACAAAACCATTTTAAAATCATTAGTATCGTAGCGCTATCTAATCATTGGATAATTATTTGCTATGGTGACGTGCTCGCAAACAAATATTTTCTGACAGAGCCATCTGTGCACAAAATTGGCGAGCACTGCAGTGTATCCGGTAAGGACGAGCATTTTCTGTAGCAACGCAAAAAAATATGTAAACTGCAGCGGTGTGAGGACAACGCACACTAGACAGAAAAAAATGTCAACATCAGTGTCGCGCTCATTTTCACAAGCCAGCTGAAGTACACAGGTCTGTGCTCAATCTAAACGCAGACCATGCTCGTGTGAAAATGTTACATATTTTTTTGGCAACATTTCCATGTTTTAATTGTTAATTGAATAAAATTAAATTGGCAGAGAGAGAAAAAAAACAACAACAACATTTGTTTATAAAGCAGTCGTTTTAGCGTCTTTTGTTCTGAGATATTTCCCCGAATATCACATGGACGCTTGCGTCACTGCACGGAAAGACAGATGTCCGATTTCCAGGTCCTTTGTTTGATTGTTTGCTTGCGATTATGAAAAGCAGCAGCATGAACATGTTTGAGGGAAACTTGCAGGGCTGGCATGCGGTTATTTGCACGTCTACAACAGCTCCAGAAGACGTTTTCAAGATGTACAAATGCGGCGGATTCATAGGAGTAAAACTGCAACCAAACAGAGAGATAGCAACCCTGAACACTGATAAAAAAAATAATTAGGACACATTTACAGATCAATTCCATTTCCTCAGCCTTCGCAGGAAGAATGGGTAGAATTTGTAATATGTGTGCAGCAGCCAAAAAACAGGTGGAGTGGAGGTCTGTATCCTGAACCCCTGGAGAGCAAGGATCTGTCCTCTGCCTCTCCTCTATCCGATGTAAACACGCGCGCACACGCACACACACGCGCACACGCACACACACGCGCACACACGCACACACACACACACACACACCCCTGTCCAGAATAATAATAGTAGTCCTGTACCATAATGCTGTTGTTTTTATTGGGTTTTTTTTGCATTGGTGGTCCAAGTGAGGGCACAAAATATGCATGCATGCCTACACACCTGTGATGAGTAGACAGGTGTGAGAAATACTCGTTGTTCCATGCACCTGTGAGAGCACACGTTCTTCCTGGTGCAGGGCCTAACAAGGATTAATGAAGCGAGACATTCCTTCTAAATCTTTACCACAGTGTAATTAGAGACAACAGTTAAGGATGTCTCTGAGGAAAGCATAAACACTCGGCGCCGCTACTACACTCCAGAGGACTGCGGTCTAGCAGCTGTTATATGGTGTGCATTAAGACCTTGGCTGGGGGAAACAATTAATTAATTTAAAAAAAAAAATAATAATTTAATCAATTACTGAAAATGTTCATCTGATACAGTCCGAAAATTTTTATTTATTTATATTAAATCCACATCTTATTCTAGCCAACTGCCATTCAAAATAAATAAATAAAATGCCTTCACTTTGTTCGGACACCGAGCAAGACCTCCACTCGAGCTGAATGATATGGAAAAACAGTGATAAACATCTCAGCAAAATACCTCGATAACGATTATGTGATAATTAGGAAAAATATGTTTACAAACATGTTTTTCAGAGTCAGACTCTGAAGTTTGCGGTCCTGGGTAGTGCCAATAACATTAAATTTGACAATAAATAAATAAATGCAGCTGAATTAAATAGCAGCTGGTGGTTCAGTAATCAGGACACTGATTTTTTTCTTTATTTTTATCATCACTATTTTATTATTGAGGAGTGTTAAGTTGAATTGCATCAGCTTTATGAACCCAATGATGCATAGTTTTGGTTGATAGCAGGTTAGAGAGTTTATCCAAGTGGCTATCAGGGATGTACCGATCTGATACTGTATAAATCGGTATCGGAGACAATATTGGTCTGAAATGCTGGATCGGTATCCTGAACATAAGAAATCAATTTTATGATGTTAATTCAATAGGAAGCAGGCTGTTCTTTGACACTGCACATCATAAGCCTATATTCCTTCAAATGTATACTTGAGTGCATCTTTTAAAACGCCAAATATAAATCAAATTAGACTCAAAATAAATCGGTCTGCAGACTTCCTGTGTTTGGAAGGCAGTAATTTAATACATCAATACTGAAAAATAGGATATCAATCCTGAAATGCTAATATTCTACACAAATGATCTTGTCTATTAAAATAAACCTGTGCATGTATTATTTATTTATGATTTCCATGTTGTACATAACTCTGTTTTTAAATAGGTACAGAAACAGTACACTTATAAAATTGTTAATATGGATAACTTCCCCTAAATAGGAGTCTGGTCGTGCTAGCCTCAAAGTAACTCCCAGGAGGTATGGTGAAAATGGCACCAATGTGGGAGGACCCCTCCTAAACGGACCTTTGAAGATGAAACGCAAGAGTACTTTAGCACACCCATTTAAAAATCTCATGAGCGGGGCAATTACAGCGTTATGGATGTGACATTTGAACTTGTACTGACTTGCAAAGTGCCTCAATGCCTGCATGAGCTTAGCATCAGTAAGACAGTGTGCATGTGTGGTCATGTGACCTTTCAGGGGGGCATGGAGACCAACATTTCGTAACACATCCGTTGTGTACGACGCTGCATCTCTACATTTATTACCAAACTGCACACTGCTGTTACTCCATGGATATATAGACGGACTAAACAGGCAAATTATTTGGGGTTTTCCATGGTAGGGGTTGACATTTGCATGGAATTTCCCAGTAGATTCACACTTTAACACTAATGATGGGCGTTCAGACAAATTTTGCTAAACTGTTACAACTAAATGAACATTTGTCCATTAAACTCAATTTATAGACGACAGGCATAATTCTCTAGTGAATGCGCCCATGCGGGAATGTTCGCTGCCTCATTGGGCTGCGATAATTCCAGCTCTACCAAGGCACAAATGAAGGTTGCAGACATTAAATGACTGGATTAAATTGAATGGGTAGCATATAGCATGTCAGTATAGGTTATATGCTACATTGCTAGCTTATATGCTGGCTTTGCTAGCTGCAGTCATACAGAAAAGCCATGAGTGAAGCTTAAAATAAATAATAAATAAATAAAAGGTCCAAGGTATGGAACGGTTTCACCAAAAATGAGATTACAGTCAAGTTCAACATGAGTACAACCTTCTATAGACTACTCATTCGATGTAAGGGCTTGTTGCGTCAACGCTCTCGGCCACAGAAGTTTCTTCATCTTGACCTCACTGTACGGTGTTGTAATCAGAAATGGTTAACCATAAATGCCATGCTTCCACTTTTCCAGGCGTACATCACTGTCGTCAATGTTGCAATTAATCTTCGTTTTTAGTGAAATAGTTCCTGGATTTTTTCCAAAACCGGTGGAGCCTCTATATAAAAAGTGATGCGCACGAGTGGGTGCCACAGATCTGGTAGCCAAAACATCTGCCATCTTTGACTTTAGGGTCCTCATGCCTATCAGTCACCCATTTATTAAGTTATTGAGTCAACATTTAGCACAACAAAAGATTTTAATTCGTGTTTAATGTCCTTCTCTTATAAATCTGAGATATTTCAGTCACTGCTAGGTTTTACCAAACCCTCATCACCAGTGGTTTTTTTTTTTTTTTTTTTAACATTACACACACGCAAGAAGGCTTGCAGTAAAGCAATGTGTGAAAACCAAAAAACACTCTGAAGGGAACTGTGAAGTTTCCATTACTGATAACACTCGTCGAACCAACTGCAGGCCAATGTCGCAAACGCAAGGAACCGCTTTAGCTTTTGGATTTTAATACTTGGTTAAATCCGTTTAAATGTTTTCAAAATGGTCGTTTGCTACCTATTATATATTTATTGATTTCCACTGCATGTTAAATGAGCATATTACACAGAAATGAAATGAAAGAAACGACAAGTTTTTACAAAATGACTGGCAACCTGATCAACCGTTTCATAGACATATAAAAGGATGCACGCACAGGATTTACTACAATTATTTGTAGGATTCGAGCCAACGCGGATACAATCTTTAGGAGGAGTACTACAGGAAACGTGTAAGCGCATCACTGTTTAGTGAAGTGCTCGGCATCCTGCTGATCTGGAACTGCACAAGACTCTCTTTGGCGAACACCTTGAGGCTCCCAGGCAAATGTAGGAACTGATTATAATTGTTGAGTAACATCATAAGCAGCATTTATAAAAATTCACTTCTGGGGTTTCTAAACCTTAAATTTAGGGCACAGGCAGAAATTCTGAGCATTCGGCATGTTGAAATTAACACACACACCAATTAGGCAAAGGTACACAGCAAGATTGACTATTTTGACTATTTTAGCATACTTTAGCATCTGCATTTCAACAAACAACGGCTTAAATGACCAACAAGCACAAATAACACCATTTTTCACGTGCGAGACGTAATACAATACGGTCTCATTTTAAAATTCCCAAAAGCAGTTAAATGGAAATCGTCACAATAAAACGTGCCCTGTTTGCAGTTGGGCAACCTGGCAGTTTTTTAAAATGCAACACAAATAACATGCATATCACCAGTCAGAGTAGTTCTGGTTGCTTTTGTGTGATCGAACTATAGCTTTCAGTGAAATTCATGAAAATATCACGCTATTAGAATTTTCAATAATACACGACAAGGAAAATATGAATTTAATTATACTGAAAGCTCGTAACGCCGGCACATGCGCACTAACGAGTGAAAATAGGGTATTGTATCTACATAAATAGATTAACTTTTCAGATGTAATGTAGAGCAGGAAGTTCTACCGACTTGAAATGAATACGTGTGTTAAGCAGATGAACACTAAACCAGGAAGTGCTGTACGATATGGACAAAAATATTGCAATTGGGTTTTTTTTTGGGTTTTTTAAGTCACACCATGTCATGATTTATCAAAATGCTCTGGAACCTCTGTGGTTGGTGAGACAATATCAGTACTGCAAAGGCCAATATTGAGCAAACCATGAACAAGCAATATATCGTACAACCCTAGCGGTGACCCTCTAGGACTGCGGTTGGCAATCACAATTTAGAAAATAAGCTTATTTCATTATATTTGCATCACATCACCACCCTGCGGTTGTGGAAACCGATCAGTGGACCTTTCCAGAAGCTGGCTTCACTTCCTCATTCCACCAGTTCCTTCTGTCCTGCAGCATAAGTCTGTTTATTCACAACAAGTATAAATCCTTGACGTATAGACGTGATGTAGACAACGTTCCCATAAACATTTCGTTCACCTTCCGGTGACCTTGAGTGCAAGAGTGCTATCTGATCTAAAGCATAGGCCATCCTGGAAAAGATGAAATGTTCCTTACAATATCCAAATATAGGCCATAATCAGTACTCGGTGATGTTCTCCAATTTCAGTTCCAAGTATCGCATATAGGGCTATCGCTAAACTATTTTTTATAACTCATACTCTATAGAAAGACAAGCGAACTACATTCACTGTGCCGTTCTGAGTATTCTGCTTTTTTAAGAATATTCCAGCAAAATTAAACATGCTACAGATAGACTACACAAAGTGACACTGGTGCAGTGAGACAAACGCAGTCTGCCTGAGACGGAGGTACACATTTCAACAAAAGCACACCGTGTGCCTACAAAACAATATGGACCTCATATTCGCCATATGCACGTTGTCAACATATTTCGGTGCCAACTCATTTTCTGCAGTGCTTGTAAGAAACCTTGCCTGAGGCAATGTGGGCACCTGATATCTCTGGCGTTGCTGCTCAGCTCTACAACTTACTGCACCAAAACCCTGCAACCTGCGCCTACCTTCCCTTCCCGAGCCTTGGCCCTGTGCCCACAGGCTGAGCAAACCCGTCCACACATCACAGCGAGAGCAGCAACTTCCCTTTCAGCAAACGACACCCACGATGCCACACAGCCTCTGCGTTCTGTGCTCTGATAAATAATGCCATCTTTGCAGCGTGACCCTCCATGCAGTCCCACAAGGCTAAATGGACTTCTGTAACACATAAAAACTGGACTGCGTTATATAAAATGGGCACTGCAGCAGGTAGAATGCGGGCGCTTACTTTCAAATCGACAAACGCCAATTGAATAGTGGAGTTTCATGCAACTGGTTTTAAGAGACTGTCTCTGAATCATCCAGCGTACTAATGTTCAAATGTACGTTTAAGGAGGACAGGACGTGAATTAAAACAAACCCTGGTGCAATACGGTACGCATACATGCCTGTCGATGCAGCAGCAGGAACAGACAGACGAGAGAAGGAGCATGAGAAAGACAGAGCCTACTTTCTGCTGCACATACGCACACAAAAGCCCAGTCCTTCAGACTTACGCTCCAGCAGACAGCGAGGAGGAGGAAAGACAGATCTAGTGATGGTGCTCGACTACCCACGTCTGTCCTCCGCTGATGCCTGAAGATGGAGGAGAGCGGCCCGGGCGCAGCCAGATTTCCACGATAGTTTGATGGCGAGAGAAAGAAAGATGAGAGAAAGGTGGCAGGGGGAAATGAGACGGCAGCGGTGAGCGGGGTTTAGTCTCTCCGTGCCTAGCCGCGCTCTGCTGTCAGCGTATGCGCGTGTGTCTGTGCGGGGGGGGGAGCGAGAGAGATGGAAGGAAAGATGAGAATGCAACAGAGAGCAGGGGAAAAGAGAGAAAGGCGAGAGGAGAGACCGAGAGAGAGAGAGAATGCGGTGAGTGAGCGAGTCGAGAGAGTGTGTGGGAATAGAGCAGGGAGCAGATGCATTAAAAGACAGGCTCCCTCCCCTTCACATCACACCTCTGCACAGTCAGAGGGAGAGTCAGCATACGGAGAAACAGTCAGTGCAAGACACAGGAGAGGGGAAAAGAAAAGCTGCTGCAATCTGCAAGGTTTCCAGAGAACCGCTTCGCTTACGTGGCCATACTAAAAATCTTAGATTATAATGAAAACATCTCGGTTTCAATACGGGAGTGTATTAGCGCATTCCTAAAGGCACAGTCACACTCGACAATTGCATAGGTGTAACAAAGGCGGGACCAGAAGATTGGCGAAATAAATAAATAAATAAAAAGTCCTCCATTTTGGTGCAGTTAACAATTTAGCCATGACTTAGCATTTCAGCTGCGTGAATGCAATTCCACTAGATCAAGTTGGGAGTAACATTGGGAGCTTGTTGGCATTTGCTTGCCAGCCTGTCAGAGTTGGTTGCTCGCCAAGCATAAAGAGTAAAAAACAGTGATCTTGGGGTATCTTATCTAACCCGGCCTCCTGGCTGACTGCGTACCATGTCGTCTCTTTTTTATGGAATAATTTATAGTCTGGTCAAGAGTAAAAAATAAATAAATAACTGCAATTGATGCAATATGAAGGCCCGCCCACTCAGGGGTCAACACAACCACAGCAGTTATGCTATTGATCGATGATGCAGAATTGGACTCGACGGGAAGTTTTGCTCATGAAATCTATTCGCAAAACCGTTGATCGTGGGAAACTCCACTGGAATGAGCGTAATTTTGTTGCTAAATCAGACAACGCTAGTGTGACTGGGCCTTAACCCAATGCAACTGTAACTAACTTTTTTTTTGCAATTTAGCAAAACAAATGACTTTTTTTGATGCTGGCTTTATGCATCATGCACAGATATTGAGACGATGCCATGTCAAGGTCTTGCTACCACTAAGAGAACACCAGGAATAAACATGGACTACAGGAATAATGCTTGAATAAGCTTTATTTGACTTATTTAATTAGGAACGGTTGGCCTGCTACAAAGCAAAATTTTAATTATTAGATGCGCACTCAGCCGGCTCTTAGTCGAATGCCTGTAAACGAGTTGTTTACCAACACAGTCCGCATTAATTTACAATTTATATAATTTACATAAATTATAATTTACAATACAACGCACGCTTTATGCTTCAGACATCGGAAACAACGAGGTCAATCGTACTGGCTTGCGTTCTTGCCGATTCTGCAGAGTCACTCGTTTCAAAATTCATGAAGGCAACACTGCAGCACTCAGCACTACCAAAGACCCATCCCCCTGTGTCATGGCAGGTTGGCATTTTGCATCCTTCTCTCTATTTAAAAATCGGAGGCTATAATGTTGGTCTCACTTTCCACGCGGGTTGTATTAATGTGCTGCTAGCACAGAGCCTTGGGGACTGCAGTATATCCAGCATTGCGCACCTCTGTGTCCCTAGTCTGGATCAATTCCAGCACAATCACAGCATACCAGGCTTTAGCTCGCTATGCCACCGTCTCACTGCCTCTTCTGCTTAAGCATGTTGCAGCAGTGCATCCATATGAACTTGATCATCCTGATATTACATCCTAGCCTTAGCCTGTATGCTATTCTTGGCAATGCAGTCACCCAAATTCGAACACAATAAAGAGTACCGCCTTTTCATATGCTTCAACTTAACCGAGTCTGTGTAATATCTGTGGACACTTAAAGCCATTAGGTCTAGCCCTTTTAGTCTTTTTTTTTTTTTTATAGCTTGCTCTAGATATGTTCAATGCTCATCGTTAGTTCATATACAGCATTTTTATTAAAATCTCGTGAGTACAAAATGAAGACTGCATTAGATTTTTGAAAGTTAAAAGTTAAATGAGACGAACGATAAGAGTTCAGATGATTCTTAAATAAAATAAAGATTTTAGCAAACTGTTAGTCGGCTGTTTTAAAAGTTATGATTTGCTTGAGATATAAACCTTTTTTCCCCCCACTTATGTGGTACTAAAGAGATATCTTAATTCTGCGTTTAGGGATGCACCAACCAAGTATGACCCAATGCGCAAAGTCAATATTCCCATATCTATATCTGCTGAATAAGTGCTGTTAACACTCCACATGCCTTAACCCAGCTGTGCACTAAAAAAAACTATTCAATCACTATAAATCCTGATGCCCCTGGTTCACCCCAACATACAGCTGAGAACCTGGACCTAACACAACATTGTTTCCTATATTAGACAAGCAAGGTGCATTAAAGCCACTCTAGAGCACAGGGTTATTACCTTAAGAGGCTGGTTGAAAGATATTAGCTGTCTGCGATATGCCAATAGTGCACAATGTACTACTTTATTCTGTTGGTAGAGCATTAAACGATTTATCAATCTCGCCCAGCAACATTAGCAGTCGTATTGGGGATTTCGTCTGAATGTTACAACACCCGTTTAAAGTACTACAGCTCAGTCTGAAATTACTACAGTATGAGGCGTACAAACAAGAACACTAAAGTTGGGCAGTTGGTCTTTAAATTTCTCATAAAATAGCACGAGTTCTGACTTGAGCTTATAGGCAAAGCATCAGTGTCCCTTCCTCTGACCACACAGGAGGTTTATTTAAATCTGGACCAACAGCTCTGGAAATAAGATGAATATTTTGCTTATGGAAAACAAGGTAAAGGCAGTGGAATTATCTTGACCATAAGTTTTGTATTCCAACCTACTACAGGCGATTTCCTTAAAGCCTCTGTACACATGGTTTCAAATGTAAAAAATATATAAATATTTGTGACACACAAGACGTCATTTAATAAATATTTCGCTCTCTCGCTCAAAACGTTTTCCACCTTTTCCAATTTTGGCAGTGGCGTCTCCCCAGCAACGTAAAAAAAAACGTTTCTCACATATACGTTAAACTTCCGAAGTATATTGACAGACACCCAAGTATATTTTTGTTCCATTTCATAAAAATTGATTCCCATTTTGGTTAACAAAGTTCAGGGACAGTGCTGGGGGAAGAGGGAGTGAGTGTGAAAGAGGGAAGGAGATGGAAGAGAGCAGAAAAGAATTGCAATAACCCAACAGAAACCATTGAGAAGAACCTGGCCAACCTGGTAAAGCTTCTCCTTCACTGCTAATTTGATGTTAATTACTCTAGAAATTGTTGTTAGCTTTTAACTTGAATTATATATTTATTTATTTTTAAATACTAGATCTCACGCAACCACCCCCCAAACCGCAACTCCACCGTGCTCCCACCACACCCGGTATCCCCCTGAAGTTTACTTTAGACCTGTGGAAAACACTGCAATTTAAGCGTGCTTAATTGATGTCGCTTCACTGGTTTAAAAAGCTACGCTGATTAATATAGGGTCGTATCGCAAGCGGCACTGCAACGGTGCAGAAGCAACACGGTTAGTGCTTTTGGTTTAAAATGGGCTTTACCGTCCTCGCATTTAATTGCCTATTAGCACACTGACGGCACCGCAGCAGGCACAGGCAGTTAACCAGACCTTTTACAGCACTAGACGTAGATGTGGACAACTGCTGCAGATCGCAATCTCGTCATAGTCCAGCCACGCTGATGATTCTCCTTCTTTTTGGAGGTAGCGCTACTCACAATGACCGTGTGTTAAAAATACTGCATTTAAAATGATGCAGTTTCGATCACGTTGCTCAGGCAACTACATATAATCATGACAGGGGGATTAAGCCTGTTTACAGCAGCAAGTTACAAATAACTAGCATGTCTGTAAACCTGTGGCTGAATAAAGCAGCAGAACGTGAGTGTGTGAGCGAGTCGGAGAGAAATCATGATGAGGCACGTGATAATGAACTGTTGAACCCACCTTCCTGTTCTGACACACACACACACAAGTGTGAACCTAACCACCATCTCGGTGCATTTCTCCACAACATAACTGCATTTCTCTGAAGCGGAACTTTGCGCAGCTATCCAAGCCATATATATTAATAGCCTCGGTTAAGGTACTGCATGTGAAAAAGATTGCAACTGATTAAATTATTCTCGATGCTCCAATCTATTTTTTAACAATAACAGCAGAATATACCTATGAAGTGATGTATATGGTGGGTGTCATAATAAAGTGGCAACTCGGTGTACATACAGTGTCATTAGCCTTCCAGACCTGCTCTTGCAATTTGCTTTATTAAGTGCATCAGGCACAGCAGCATTGCTTGGTTTTAAAAACACTGTGTACACTTACTGACAAACTTTATTACACACACCTACTGGGAGAGAATGGCTAAGAACGTTCCACCACCTGAATGATATCTGCTCAGTGGTGGTCCTATGGTGGTCCCTTTCCGTTGATGGACAAGCTAGATGGAAGCTGACAAACTGTGTGTAATATTACACCTGAACAGATACAAGGTGCACCTAATATGGTAGGTGTACCTGATAAACTGGCAACTGAATGTGTATATACAGAGGGGTCCGAAAGTCTGAGACCACACTGAAAATCTGGGATTTTTTTTTTCTCCCATTGCCACTGTACGACACTCTAAAGCGCTTTGCTGAAACTGGATCAGTCGTATCCAGAGCACGATCAGGCGCAGACCAAAAGTTCAGAAGATGCAATACATAAAGCTTCGTTCACTGCAAGAGAGAACAGCAACTTCAGCACAGATACAGAATGTGCTGAACAAAGAACGAGAGACTCCAATCAGCAAAATAAGGTTAGTAGTGCTCTCAAAGGACGAGTAGCGTCTCTAAACCACTTCTCAGGAAGGGAAACAAGGCCAAACGCTTGGCATGGACTAAGAC
>JAOUQW010042970.1:0-16906 GCA_028565825.1 Olivaichthys viedmensis | reverse complement strand
CCATGATACAGCGCCCCTAGAGCAGGGAGGGTTAAGGGCCTTGCTCAAGGGCCCAACAGTGGCAGCTTGGCGGAGCTTGGTTGCCCTAAACACTGAGCCACCACTGCCCCCTCGGAGACGTGGGCCTGGGAAGGAGACATGGGAAGGAGACATGGGAAGGAGACATGGGAAGGAGACATGGCCTGTCCCTGTCAGTCCCAGTGAAGGAGGCAGCACTCCTCAAAGCGAACTCTTTTTGCGATTAAAATCAAACTGTTCGTACAGAACTAAATCAAACTATCATTGAATCCCTGCATGATTTAAACCCATCTTTCATACACTGTACTGTTGATCACGTATCAGGATGCGTATCGTATCGTCTCAAAAGGAGAGATACACAGTCTGAACGCGAGTTCTGCATGAATTAGAAACCAGGCGCGAGTTCCTGAAAAGTGCCACAGTATGAAGATCTCTGAAAGATGGTCGACTCGAGTGGCATCACAGGAAACTCTCTGTAACGGTTAAGCTGATGAACGCAATGCTCTGGGCCACGCCCCTCTCGCCAGATTGTGGCAGTGCAAAGATAAAAAGACAGAACATGAAAGGATGAGTGTAAAGGGAGAGATGGGGCGAATGAAAGGATGAGTATGTGTGTGTATGTGCGTGTGCACGAGTGGATAAAAGGTAAAACACACCAAAGACCCTCACAGCCGTTGGCTGGTAACCTCAGGCCAAGCTACAACGCGTGTTTCCCTCTTTTCCACCGACACAGTGCTCCAAATCCGCGTAACGGCTCCACACACCAGAACCAGCTGATTGCACCTTGTGGGTGGAAAAAGGCCAGATGTGAACGAGCGAGAGAGAGAGTGTGTGTGTGTATAGGATTACAAAGACAACAATTCAAATTTATTAACTTCAACCTTTAAGTTTTGTTTCTAACATCTCGCGATAACACAGAAAAGAAAAGAAAAAACAAAAACAAAGACAACCAGAACTTTGACACACAAGATAATCTCGAGCCTTAACGTGAGCTCCTATTGCATTAAAAAACTAACTCAAAAGAAGAAATTCTCCCAAAATGGCAGCTCCGGTCTGACGAGGTGAGAGGAGGAGTAGGAGGAAGAGCCGAGCGTCAGAGATCCCCTCAAAACTCCGAGCTAAACCGCTGAAGGTGCTCTCTCTTGACAAACGGTGAACGTGATCCTTCCTGAATCAACACTCCTTTTAACCAATCACTGCCATCTGATGTCATCAGTGTGGGCTTCTGACTCCTCCCACTCCCAATTTCCCTGGACAAGTCCCTGAAGACGCACCAGTCGGCTTCCAGACACGAAAGCTATTGTGTAGCTCTGCATGTTGCATGCGTAGCTAGCTAACGTTAGCTCAGTTAGCATAACGCTATCTAGCTCAGTGGGCTAAATAGCTACCGATACATTCTACCAAGTATTAATTTCAACGAGCGACGGAAAAAAATTTACATTTCCAATTAAATAAATTTGAATCGAATTTCTTTCAATATGCCGGCGTTTTTTTTTTTACAAATCTTTATCCACCACATCTGTAGCATAACACAAGAACTCTGACGTTTCCCAGCACTGAGAAAAGAACAGAAAGCTGTTGGGGCACTTAAGCCTAACACGTGCCCTTAAGCCTCCATTATAAGTGAGTTTGGAGTAAAGGTGAAAAGTGTTTTTGTTTTTTCCTCAATACATGTCATAATTCTTGTCTGCGGCGGATAGAGATTATGTTAAGAAAACATGCTGGAGGAACCACTTCTCTGGAAAACATTGTTTTTAGAAGGAACTTTTAAAAGGCTCGTTATCTGGCTACGCACACAAACGACTAACATCGCTTGTTTAAGCTTTTAACAGTCGACTGCAGACAAATATGGTCAATATTTCATTACTTTCTACAAATTAAAATAAAAAAACAAACAAAAAACCCCCAGATTGTGCTTAATTCACTTCATTTTATGAGCTGAAATGCAGAGCTACACGACAGCTTTCCTGTCTGGAAGCATCACTCAGGGACATGGGAGTGGGCGGAGTCAGCGGCGCACACTGATGACATCAGACGGCAGTGATTGGTTAAGAGGGATGTTGATCCGAGAACATGTCCAACTTGTAGAAAAAGCGTTCACTCTATGGAGGGATGGAGCGCTTCTTTCAGACGGGCGGCAGCGGCACGTTGATGTGTGTGTGTGTGTGTGTGTCTTCATTACCGCTGTGTGTGCAGGAAGAGAAGTGCATCCAAAATCGTCCTGTAAGTGCCGAGAGGAGAGTCTGGGCTCTGTGTGTGTGTGTGTGTGTGTGTGTGTGTGTATTCGCTCCCCCTCTACAGGCAGTCCATGGAATTGTCTGGCATGAGTCCCAGGGGCGGGGCTTTTCCCGGCAAGCAGCTGGGCGGGAACATGGTGTTGGGGGCGGGGTCTACGTTCTCAAAGTCCTCCGATTTGTCCACGGTCGTCTCCCAGTTGATGTGGAATCGCGTGACGCGGGGGTTCGACGCCAAGATGTTCCTCTGCAGCTGAAAATCGCCACAAGAACCGAACATTAATGCGCGGCACACTTATTCCCTTCAAAGAATACGATAAATAATAATATTTCATTCATGTAGCACCTTTCCAAAGCTCAAGGATCACTCGCGAACAGTAACACCGCTACAGGCCATCGCACACAGGATGCATGATTAGACGATAAACAGACCCTGTTCACACTTCCGGGTTCTACGCCACGGAAGTCGCCATAGTTTATGAATGAGCATGTTGATCCACCTTGTGCATTTTAAATCTCATTACCTCGTCAGCGTCAAGAGCTTCACCAGCAAAAACCTGGCAAGATCAGATGAACTTTGTCGGCTTTATTCCCCCCCATAACTTTGTGATATTTTATCATACAAACGTGACAAAAACGTCGTAGAATCTTCGTTTTCCAATGTGCCCACTCGTATTAAAAAAAATGTTAATTCATATTCATATATTTAGGGCCGGCCCGAACAGCATTTCACAGGCTTCGAATACTCGTTCCCAAAACCACCCACCAAAACAATAATACTTACATTTTATAATTAACATAATAAGTATGTTCGTTACTGCAGGTAAAAATATATTCAGTAGGCGGCAACGATGTCTTATTATTATTATTATTATTATGATGACAGCGTAATATATATATATATTTGAGTTGATTTATCAAACGTGTCGTGCCTCCATGCTGTAACTTACTTAAATTTAGCACTGAGCATTTTTCTTATCATCCCATAATTTAAAGTACACGTGTGATTTCTTAAGCTTGTTTTACACCAGACGTGGAACGGTCCGAGCACCGCAGCGTGCCGTTTTCAAATCCGTTAATCACGCGTGGTGTTAATCAATGTAGCATTTTACATATTTTTTCGCTCGAGTCTCGTTTCTTCCGCCTGGTTTCTAGCTAGAAACAATACAGAATACAATATTGCTGCTATATTCTGCAGTGTTATGACCATAATCTAATCACCACATGGGCTATTTCTCAGCCTGCAGTCCTCGTGTAGCAGCGCTCTGGCATCGGTTAAAATTCACACTTCACTAGACCAATGACATGTAGCACAGAGACGATGCTCCACACAGGAGCCGTCACCTGTGTAAAATGAACAGCGTGGAGGAATGTATTTATTTTGAACATTTTCCATACATTAACAATAACGCTTCTATCTAAATGCCTCTGCTGACGAAATGAATTGTAGTTTAGGCTTAAAAAACACTAAATAGAGAATCGAATACCAACCAAACGAACGAGCACTCGAGTATTCTAATTATTCAGGGCCAGCCCTAGTTTATTGACAGAATCCAACAACTGCCCTTAGACTTCCATTATAAGAGAGTTTGGAGTAAACGGGTTTTCTGTTCTTTTCTCAGTGCAGGGAAACGCGTGAGAATTATTGTCGGTGATAATCACACATACGCTACAGATATGATGGATATAGATTAAGTGCGTCTGGGTGTGCGAGCGCCCTTCATGTCTGACAGATAAATGACACCATTTACCTTAAATATTTAATCAGAGAAGTTAAATAAAGACCTAAGTGGGCGGTATAAAAACGGGTTCTCCTGTGCTTCCTAATTTATTGTCTTGTGGGTATAGCAGTTAAATCAATAATTTTTTTATCGCAGGCTAGACCTTAGCTAGTCATTAAATTGCTTTAACCCATTCCACGAGGAGAAGAACGCTATAATGAATCAGCCTGGATTTCTTTGTGCAACACTTGAACTTTCTTATGATCACATGGTGTCTGTGCTGATCCAGGTCAAAGTGTCAGACTGCAGCACTTCCACATTTGCAGAGCACAGACGACGACGAGGCCACGCCCACACAGACCGAATGAGGAAGAGCCGTGAACACATGTCCCTTTATGAAACACACACACACACACACACAGCACCTGTTCCTACAAAAGCCACTTTATCTCATTATCGCTAATACACACTCGACTCGACACACAACACGAAAACAATCAGGTTTGGAATAGACGTGGCTGTGTGTGGCCCAGAGAGTAGAGTAGAGAGAGGTTTTATCGTTTTTATATCAAGGCGACGATATAATCGCACCAGGAAACTTGAAGACGGTTTTAATGATACATGGTACGTATCACAGTAGTTAGGTTTGCTAACAAAGTGCCAGGAAAACTGTCACGTTTGAAAAAACCTCATGCTTTCGATGACACTTTTATTTAGCGTCTACGATAATTATTACTTAACAAGAAAAAGGAGGGAAATTTGACTGCTACAAAATCAGCTACTTGTTGCTGTGAGTAATAATGGAGTGAGTCAGCGTTATAAAAGCACTGACCCCCGATATTGTCAGAAAAGTGTATTGCTACGTAATTTATCACAATACTGATGTATACCCTCATATCACCCAGTGCTACAATAAGCGTAAGGATGATTTTCAGGAGTCAGCGTGACTGAAGGCTCTTACCATAGTCTCTGTCTCTGTGGCGTCAGGCAGGAGGGAGGCGTCTCCACTGCGCTCCTCCAGTGCTCCTTCACTCGCCATCGCCTCCTCTCGCCCTCCTGAACTGTAACTCTAAAACTATCCTCTAACCTCCTCGACCGAAGCTCCTCGTCTCCCTGTCTCTGCAGTCTTTAGACACTTCAGCTCAAGTCCTCGGCTCTGAATCTACGCTCACTTCCGCCACACGCTGTCAAAAGACAGAGAGAGAAGCGCGTCACCGCCTCAGTTTCCTGTTCATATGTGAACAAAAGGAAGGCCTTTGCCAGCTTGCACGTTTGCCTCGCCCGCATTCACCACACACACTCGTAAGCAAGTGGCGCGGATGGTGTGAGTTCAGAAGATAGAGCTCTACCTGACCACATCACTTTCCATTGACAGGGCGAGGGACGACCAGTCCAAGACTGTGTGTGTGTGTGTGTGTGTGTTTGTGTGTGTGTGTTGGAGAAAGTAGTTCACAAAGTGTGGTGGACACCTTTGATCACTTTTGTTTGCTGATAGGTGCAACGGTCAGAAGATGAGAACCTGATTATTAATCGCTGTTCACGCTAATGAGGCTACAATTATTAAATAATTCAAAAGAAATCAGTCCAAAAATTTTTTTTTAAATGCTATTTTAGATTTATTCAAAGAAAAATCTATTTTATGGTTCAGAGGTAAAACTTTAAAAACAGAAAGAGGAAAGGAACGAACAGATTAATTTAAAGCTAAACTAAACTATAACATGTCCCTGTCTCTCTCTCTTTCTCTGTCTCTCTGTGTCTCTCTCACAGGCTGATGAATAAACAAAAACGACTTTGAAGTGGGCGACTCTGGCGTCTTCCTCCTCTCACCCGTTTCTCTAAAAGCAACCATATTTTATCCATTACAGGACTTGACCGTCTCGCTTGCCATCTTGTCAACCGTTAGTCTACTCCTCGGGCCGACTCTGACTCTTTCCTGTTAAACCCTGGACATGATCAATGACATGAACGTATGTCATCTCTCAGACGCTAAAGCACACTTGTGAAAACCTAGGCCATGGAGACACTCTCTGTTCAGACCTAAAATGAATATTTCTCTAAATAAATCTATATTATTCTGAGGCATTGATCACTCAGAAATCTATTATATATATATGAATCAAACGAGAGAAATCAGGACCAAATCACACACCGTTCTCTGTAATGCATGGTGGTGTATCTAATTTGGATTACTGACAGGAAGTGGGTTCAACATGTGTCTCTGTTGGATTCTAGTGTACTTGTGTGCATGTTTTTCTCCTTTTATTTGGCAGCACCTCTCACTAAAAATGCACTCCTGCACCCCTCTATCATATAACTGATTATCAGCACATGCCTGTGGTATGTTATGTGATTTCTTTTACGTTACCGGTTCTCCGCGCACACGCACACGCACACACACACACACAAACCCTAATATCACAAGATCTAAAGACACACATGCAGGGGCACCCACAAACCGCTGGAGAGATCAGAGTACACTCCACCTTTACCAATACTCCAGCTATGTGTGTGTGTGTGTGGGTGTGTGTGGGTGTGCATGCACTGAGTGAGAGGTGTGTTGTGTGTGTGATGAAGTTTTAATGGCTGCAGATTGAGTTGCAGTTATAAAAAGCTCCAGATTGTCTCGTTCAGACGGGCAAGACGAGAGAACACAATACAGTTACCCACATACCACTGTACTCTCTCCATACCTTTCTCTCTACCTCTCTCTACCTCTATCTCTCCCTCACATGGTACGTCTCTCATCCATTCGCTCTTTGTGCATTTTTCCCTCCGTGTCTCTTTCATCCACTCTCACATTTTCCTACTCTTTAAACAGCTGCTCTGCACCAGGCTCATGTCTGGCTTCAGTTTCAGTATCAGTCATTAAAAACATCCTCCTTCTTCTGTAAATGCCTTTCTCTTTCCTTTGTTGGTTTTTTTCAGGGGTGCCACAGTTAGCAAAATGGCGGCCTGTTTTTGTTACTGCGGTGACAGAGGGTTTAAAAGCACCACTAACTGGGCAATGCACTTCAAAAACTTTTATTGTGAAACAGTCATGTTAAATAGGACTTATATAATCTTAACAGATTTCGAAAACAGAGACAGCGACATCCTCAAAATCCCAAAATTGGAGGGAATCAGTGCTATCCCCAAACAGTCACCACAAACAAAGGTGTAGCCTGACTTACTGCATCTTTGCCAGACACTCTCAGAGTTCCATGAGCTCGTCCTTCGTCTCGGCGGCTCACTGCACATGCAGAGTGCTTCTACTGTACGTTTCTTTGGCATTTTTCCTTTTTCTCTCCATCTGGTGGTTCCTTTCCATTGATGGATGGGGTATAGGGGGGCTGACTAACTGTGCATAGCAACAGATGGACTACAGTCACTAATTGTGTACCTACATGGTAAAAAACTAAACAATAATAAAACAGCCAAAGAGTGTAGCTGTAAGGTAGGTGTACCTAATAAAGTGGCAACTCAGTGTGCATGCTTGGATTGAATGTTCTGCCTCAGTAGTAAATCATTTGGGATAAAAGGGCCTACCAAACAAGTAAATGTAATGAAAAAGTAAATTTAGAGCTCGTCCTGAGGCAGCCATTAAACTTCTGACTGAGCCTTTAAGCCACCAATCCAATTATTACGGCACTCGCATCTTAAATGGATCCTAAGCATTAATTGTGAGTCACAATTATAATTTCATATCGCGGCTTCCAGGTGTGTATTCTGCAGGACTCCGATAAGGCCAGGTTTCCGAGAAAAGTTTCAACAAATATCACACAGTGGGACAAAAGAGAGATGAAGTGTGTGTGTCCTCACGCCTCCTTTACACACTTCACATTCAACTGCAGCAGGTTTGGGTTACGAGAGCCTACGCGAGTGACAGTGCATTTTAAACACACGTTTATACTCTATTGCTGTCTTGCACTCTCTCTCTTTTACACACACACACACACACACACAGATGAACACTCACTCACGCACTTTCTCTATCCAGCTCTCTGGGGAAATCTGCTATAGCTTGGATTAGGCCTGTGCGATATAATGATGAAATTGTCACAATCTTACACTGCCTCGATATTCCGAGATGTTGACTCCGATTATTTCTCTGATGACACTTTCATTTCAGTTTTTTCTTCTGTTAGTTTTGTATTTATTATTAGCTTGTTAAAGTGTTGTGTCAAACACTGCGAGCTTAAGACCTCCTGCAATTCAAACCCTGGTGCTATGCAGTGTACAGGTGGGTGTTGCTACCCGCCTGACACGCCTCCACCGGCGCTGTGCATTGCACTCAAAAATCTGTCCTTGTTTCATATATAAATACACATTATACAATCAGACAGATTTACTTCCCCAAACCAGAAGGAACCCAAAGACCACATGTGCAGGGAGTGAAATGGGCCTGGGCTTTTTGGAACAGGAAGAAAAGGAGCCGAGACCTGAAAGCTGAAAGCTGCAGCTACATGTCAAACTGTAGTGCAGGGTAAAGCAGAGCTCCGGCTTTAGTGCAGAGATTGCTGCCAGGTCATTACTGAGCTTTCAGATACAGGGGGATGACAGAGGCAGTGTGGTGGAGGACAGAGAGAGATATGGAAAGGAAAAGGGAAAAATGGGGACACGTTTGCATCTATGTTGCTGGCATCACTGAATGTCTGAAAACAGAGAGATATAGTCAAACAAACTCAAACACGAAGACAGAAGAACATGGTCAAACGCAGCTAAACATAGAAAAATGCAACATGGCACAAAAACACGATTGAACACAAACACAGTCTATCCCAATAGAACACTGTCAAACACAGTCAAAGTCAAACATAGGCCATACACAGTCAAACAAATGCAGGCAAACACAGCCACACACAAACACGGCCAAACATAGTCAAACACAGACAAATGCTGAACACCGACTAAACACCAAACACAGTTAACCACAGGCAAGGACAGGAAAAACCAGGCCAGACACAGTCGAACACGGCCAGACACAGCCAAATACAGACCAGACACAGTCGAACACAGGACAGGCAAAGACAAAGACAATCAAACTCACACGAAACACAGCCAAACACAGACAAGCCCAGGTCAAACAAAACTAAGCACAGGCAAAGCAACCACATATTGAACACAGGTCAGACAAAGTCAAACACAGTCGAATGCAGATTAAACACAGGTCAGACACAAACACAGCTGAACACAGTCAAAAACAGGCCAGACATAGTCGAACACAGCCAAACACGGCTGAAAACAGTTGAACACAGCTAAGCACAACCAAACATACCCGAACACAGTTAAATAGTCAAACTTAGCTCATCACAGTTCACCAAAGCCAAACACTGTCACATCACAAATGCAATTGAACACAGTTTAACATTGCTAAACCCAGTCAAACACATGCAGACACACATAAACACATTGTACTTCAATACTGCTAACACACAAGACCAAATATGTTCATGCTAACTAGCGACCGCTGATTTTAATCATTGACCCAATAGCAATTAAACTAAATGTGTTCTGCAACAGCTGTAGGCTAACACTCTAAACCTGTCAGCTGGCTGGCTTAAAGAGTCAGGAGAACACGTGAAAACATATCACTGGAGACACTCAGGCTCGCTGAGTCTAACAGTCAACAGTGTGTTTTAGTGTCATCTGTAGAGGCTTTTAACTACTGCTGCTGTCTGATGGCATCATTATAGTACACTACATTACCAATGTCATTTAGCAGACATTCACATCCAGAGTGGTTTACATGTGAATGGAAAGCCCACAAAAAAACACAGATCTAAGACAACAGTCTCTGGCTTTCACCAGTGATTTTAGAGAGCTGTATACACCAAAGGACCCCAGTGTTTTAATTATCATGAGACATGCTATATGAGAAATTCTGGGTGATTTAACTGCAGTAGTTTGCACTCTTTTGAAGGTTCCACTTTCCTAATAATCCCTTCATTTTCCTTTTGTCAGTTCTGTTTCATTTCAGTGGAAACCCAGCTGTAAACCAGAGAAGTGGTGAAAGGCTACATGAGGGTTAAATGCATTAACAATAAAAAAAAAAGGCAAAGATTTTTATGTTTTTTTTTTCTTAAACATACAATGTCCCGCCATAACACTTAAATTGGGTGTTGCAGGAAAACACATTTTCGTTCGACCTACATTGTTTGGAAATATGTTGTATGAGAAGTATGGCGGCCAAGTGGGCGTCCTCCTCATGATGTCTCCTTTCTCTGCTCCGCCCGGCCGAGGTCACAGAAGTATAAAAATAAGCGGCCGACTGATTTTAATGGACATCGAAAGCAGATTAAAAATGATAATGGATGATGAGGGGAGCTATGGTACAGATGATGATTATCCACAATTCTATCAGCTAGAGTGAGTGTGTGTGTGTGTGTGGTGATACAAGCAAAGTGCAAGTACTTATGCATGTTAATGTGCAAACATGCTGGTGGGCACAACTCGATCAAGCTGAGCAAAATAAAAATAAGCGCCGGTGACTGCACACACACACACACACACACACGACTATAGATAATTGGAGAGGCACTGGAGCCTTTGCTGGGCTCTGGGGCATAAAGAGGATTGAGTCTCAGCATGTATAACAGGAGAGAGACTCAAAGTTCCTTCAGCACAAGCAGCGAAAAGCCAAACAAAATCTCCCCTGAGCAAAGCAGAAGAACACATTCACCGTAAACCAACACAGACTCACTAATAACAAACCACTGCACAAGCTTCTTTGATTAACACTCGATCCGGCAGGCAGACTGACAAATCCAGCCTCAAATCTACTCAAGGACTAGAATATCAATCCACTCTAGTGGAGTTATCCATGTTTCTATGTATCTATGGCAAATACTAGAAGCTATTGTCATAAACTCCAATAATATGTATTGGATATATATTAGAGCTGGGCGATATGGCCAAAAATGTTATCAGGATATAGCCTACCTTTTTCATATCCTTCGCTAATGATGTTACTAATTATTAAATGTGTTTCCTGATGCTCAATTTTAAGTCTGAATAATATTTTGAACCCTGAAGAAAAAATATGGTGTAATATAGATTTTAATTATAAGAATTTAAAAATGAGAATAAAAATAAAACATGAATAAAAATGAGAGCATTCAGGTTTATATTTATCATCCAACACCTTCACCTGTCTTAACAGTCAACAAAAATGGAATGTATGTGAAAGTGATTGTCACTTATGTCAGTGATTATTGCGATACATCCAGAGAAGACAGTAATTAACTGAGAAGCAGAAGTCAATAGGATGAGTGTTAATGATTGAGTTACACCAGCCACTGAATGGAAGACATTTGAGACCAGTTTCTTCACCCTAAATGACAATTAGCAGTTAGCATAGCCACGGCTACTGACACATGATACACCGTCCTTTCAGCATTAAAGCCCCAGGTAATATAGTGTGAAATATTAACGTTCAACAAAGTTTGAATGCAAAAAACAAGACAGAAATGTGATACAACACCAGCTGAAGTCGCTGATCAGATCCATATCTATCATAACTATCTGGGCGTGGCCTAATATTCTAATGAGTACACTTGATTAAAATCCCTCTGTCTAACCCTGCACTCAAACCGGCAGCGATTTTTCCCCTCACGTGGCTCAAATCGCTCTACATTTACATTTACAGCATTTAGCAGACGTCCCTTATCCAGAACGACTTACAGAAGTGCTTTGTAGTCTCCATCAAAAACACATCCTCACGCTAGCACAAATAGGCCATGGTCTAGGGATACCGTAAAGCTAGAACCCTGTTAGAGAGGAGTTAGTAAGAGAAAAAGCAACAAGTAGATTAGTGCTCGTTTAAGTGTTTAGTGAAGAGGTGGGTCTTCAGTTTTCGTTTGAAGACAGCGAGTGACTCAGCTGTTCGGACAGTCAGGGGAAGTTCATTCCACCACCTGAGTGCCAGAACAGAGAAGAGTTTTGATGCATGTCTCCCTTTTGTCTTGAGGGATGGAGGGTCGAGTTGAGCCGTGCTTGTGGCTCGAAGGGAACGTGGTACAGAGTGGGGTTTGATTCAGGTAGGTGGGGGTCAGTTTTTGGCTTTGTAGGCCAGCATCAGTGTTTTAAATCTGATGCTACAGGAAGCCAGTGGAGCGAACGCAGCAATGGGGTGACGTGAGAGAACATTGGGAGATTGAAAACAAGGTGTGCAGTTGCATTCCGGATCAGTTGCAGGGGCCAGATGGCACGCTGAGGAAGACCTGCCAGAAGCGAGTGCCAGTAGTCCAATCTCAAGAGGACAAGGAACTGAACAAGCACCTGAGTGGCCTCCATGGAGAGAAAAGGTCGGATCCTCCGGATGCTGTAAAGGAGAAACCTACATGACCGAGTTCGGTTAGCAATATGAGCCGAGAAGGATAGCTGGTTGTCCAGAACTACACCAAGGTTTCTTGCATTGTCTGATGGTGTGATCCTAGAGTTCTCCAGGGAGATGGCAAGGTCTTGACGATGCATCTCCTGGGATATACAGCAGCTCAGTCTTGCTGGGATTTCATTTCCGATGATGAGCTGCCATCCATGATGAGATGTCCGCCAGGCATGCAGAGATCTGTGCAGAAACATGTGTCTGAGGGAGGAAAGGAGAAAATGAGTTGGGTGTCATCAGTATAGCGGTAGTATAGTATAGTGGTATGAGAAGCTGTGTGAGGATATGACCTGACTGAGAGAGCGGGTATAAAGGGAAAATAGAAGGGGACCAAGTACTGAGCCTTGTGGGACTCCAGAGGAGAGTTTGCAAGGAGCAGATGACGATCCCCTCCAAGTCACCTGATATGACCGTCCTTCCAGGTAGGAAGAAAACCACCGCCATGCAGGGCCACTAATTCCAAGGCTCGTGAGGATGGACAGGAGGGTTGTGTGGTTGACTGTGTCAAAGGCTGCTGAGAGATCAAGAAGGATCAGGACCGATGATAGTTTGGCTGATCTAGAGGAATGAAGCTTCTCAGTAACAGCCACAAGGACAGTTTCTGTGGAGTGTGCCGCTTTGAAGCCAGACTAGCTCTACGTTGGTTGCTAGTGGCCATTCCTATCTTTAGTTTACTGCCGATAGCCAGGGTTTCACTGGTAGCACCAGGCTAGTGCTAATGGCCACACAAGCTACAGAACGTATGCAAAACCATTTGACCGCAAATCAGATGTCTTTCTGCTAAATTTGAGATGTCTTGCCCAATTTGACCGCAAATCAAATGTATTCCAGATAAAATGGAGGGAAATCACATGTGTATAAATTACATGCGTTCAGTGCATCATTGTCTATAGTGTCTGAATGACACGAAAACTTTCGCCTTTCGCAATCACTGCCGCCTTTTTGTGGCAAAAAACACTGGCGTCGTTCTATTTTGGGTAAACCAAACACAAGCCCGGAGTCTCAGTCTCAGCGGCTGGTTCAGGAGCTGCGAATAGGAACGGGAAATATATTTTTGGCTTTTGTATAAATTGCATGCATGCGGTTTATCACTGTCTATAGTGTCAGACTGATTGGCGTCATTCTATTTTGGGTAAACCAAGCACTTCAAGCCCGTAGATGCCCCTAACCAAAAATCACGGATAATGTTTCACTGTATGGGGAAAAAAGGAAGCGTACCACCGTCCCTCACTCCCATTGGTAGTCGCCAAATCGCTTAGCTTCTCATTAAATTAAAATTAAAATTCCGCTCAACTTTGTTGCATGGCTCTCCCCTCTAACGGTCGCTCTGCCTCCTGTCGCTCCGCCTCCTGTCACTGTTGACTGCCAGCTCACATCGAAAATTAATGACTTCTGGCCGCTTTGTTGCGTCGCGTTGTTGCTGGTGTGAGCGCAGGGTAAAACTCCCGGCCTGCTACGGCACTCAAGAAGTGAGGAGAATCAGGATTGTTCAACCCTGCATGTACCAACCTAAACAATTATAGACCCCTCACAGTAGGTTATGCTTGCTAGGTCAGATTTAAGCTTTTGCTAGCACTAAAACATAATACTTAAAAATACCATGTATTCAAAATATGTAAGATACTTAATAATAATGATGGTGTAGTGAATAAACGATGAAGGCAACAGATTTAAGGCCAGTGATAAGAAGACAGCTGATGGGTGATGTTTGCCTCCATGGCCTGAACTTTGATATAGTAATGCTGCTCCAGATGAAATGACAAAGCAGGATGCTGATAATATTGACTCTTCAAAATAATAGCAGTTCAGTGAAAGTGAAACATCAGGAAATCATACAATTCCTGCAAGAAAAATCGTGGTGGCTCTGGGACTGTCTGTCTAAGCTTGCCGCAATTTAGCTTCAACAGGCAACAGAACGTGTGCGTTCACCTACTGCAACTTCCTGTTTACTACCCCCCCTCCTTGTATGATGGACAGCCTGCAAATAACTAAAATCAGAAGCATTTGTGATGAAAAATGAACCAGACCTATCCCACCCTGTGGTGGCAGTGAGAGTGATCCAGGACACGACAACATGTTGGATCCCGCTAATCTGATTAGTCCCTGGCCGTGATGACAGCTGTGAGCGTTAATGAAGGGACCGAACACTTCTGAGAGTAGCACTCAGGGACAACAGGTGTGTGGATCTGCCTGGGTGTGCATTCATAATGAATCTGGAGCCGAGAGCAGACGGTGGAAACGCGCTGAGGAAACGCAGCGAACGTCTCTGCGCGTTTCACTCAGCCGATCAATGCAGAGTCATTTAGTAAAAAGCAAAAGCAAAAGGTGCAGCGTGGGTAATGACCGGCCCCGGCGATTCAGCTTCTTACAGAGCCTTAGGAGAGGGAGAGAAAGAGAGAGACATGAAAAATGAATGAGCGCTGGGAGAAAAACAGGGAGAATAGAACCGGGTGAGAGGGTAAAAATTATGGAAAATTAGAGAGATGGAAGGAGAGAGAGAGTTGTCAAACACTGCTGCTGTCTACATCTCTTCATCTGCGGTAAAACCACAGGCCCTGTGTGTGTGTGTGTGTGTGTGTGTGTTCCCATGTAGAAAAACATTAAAGAGGAGAAACTGAGAGGACAGGACAGAGACAGAGAGAGCCCAATCGGAAGTAGAGATCAATAGGAGAGATGAAAGTGTGGAGAGAGTGAAGCCCATTACTGACAGATACCTGGGCTTTTAGAGTACCCCCCCAAACACCCCCCCGTCCCCCTAGTGAGAGAACTGTAGCACTCAGACGTTACCAGACTCTAAAAAGTCTCAGAATGGGCATTCAGAGTTTATCTATGTTTATAAGTACATGCATGTCCAGAGAATTCAGAGAATCTATGAATCCGAGAAATCCAGGAATTAAAGGAAAGAATGCAGGAACTTCAGGGGAGAATTTCAGCCCTACGATGAAGGCTAGTGATCCTGGCAGCGACGTCTAGAGAGCAGCTCAAGGACGGATGCTCTGATGAAAAATGGGGCATGTTAATACAGTATGTGGAATAATGCCTCTGTTTAAATAGTACAGCAGTATGGTGTTGGTATCAAAATAGCTTTCCCTGGACTCTCCGTCTCAGTCTGCCTCTCACCTTTCTTCATCCACGTAGACAAAGACGCAGTCCCTCAAGCTGCCTTCTTTTATCAGTTTTCCTTTTAATTTCCTTCTTATTTCTGTTGCCGTCTCGCTGTCAAATCAAAGTTGAATGTTAGCAAAGTGAGCGAGCCTGGGCTACTGGGCCAAGTGGCTAGTAGCAATAACAGTTTAGCTAACAAAACTCAGTTCGGTCCGTAAAATACACACATTCAATCATAAGTGTTTTCGTGTTTTCCTTCATTCTTCCTGAAAAACATGATGCAGCATTGTATTGGAATGAACGGTTGTAAGATATGGACTGGGAATATACTGTATAATATAATATATATAATATAACTGTAAGACCAACGAACATACAGCACAGGCAAAACAGTCAACAGAAAAAAAGGCCTTTTTGCATATGGAATAGAATAGAATAGAATTATAACTACTGCGGTTAACAAGATTTGAAAGTTGACCAAAAACTTGAATGCATTTCTATGGGCTTATCAAACATGCGAATGACTTTCCTGTGTATTTGACCTTGAAGCCGATTAACCAATCAACCAGGAGAGATTAATTATATTAATTGCACTCTGTTTGAGGAAAAGCCGGTCTACTCATCACTTTATGTAATCTCTGTTCTTGATTACAGTGAATTAATGACACGACTGATGCTTTTAGATTTTTTTGGGACTAATTCTGTAACACAGGGGTACCAGAGAGGGGCAGATGTAATCTCAGAATCTTGCTATGCACTGTATTCTTACACTACACACTATTGACTTGACTATCTATTACCTAGATGTTTGTAGGGTAGTAACGTTTTAAATCAAACACTAATTGTCTTGCACTTTAGTAATGTCATGTACCTCGCGTCATTGAGATACCTGAACAGCCTCCACAGAAACAACCGCCAATTTTACACCCTAAACCTTTTGCTCGCCATTTGTGTCTCCATTTAGGGTGCCTCCACCACTTCCACTAAGTAGATCAGGCTGCAACGACCAACTGCAAAAAGTGTCCAGCGGCCCACGTGTCATTTTTCGGTGGTTCTAGTGCATCATTGGGGTCTTAAGAGTGCACTAGATTTCACTAAATTTCCCAGTGTAAACACACTACTCACGCCTGAAGTAAAAAAAAAAAGTAAAGAAATAGGAGAAATGAAGCCGTTTTAAAAGGACAGACATACTCGTGTGATTTTGCACAATCACAGTTTATTAGTGTTAAAGGTAATGTTAATATGATTCATACTTGAGCTGGACCCACATTTAGAAGTCCAGAGTAAAGACAGTGCAAAAAAATCTCAGGAACGCAGTGTCCATCAGTCAGTACCTTCAGTAGTCACCGTTGATTTTCAGCACTTTAGATTGCAGTGAAAATCTGGGATTGTTTTTCATTGCCACTGTATTTGACTCTAAAACGCTTTGCTGAAACTGGATCAGTCGTATCCAAAGCACGATCAGG
>JAOUQW010042938.1:0-16910 GCA_028565825.1 Olivaichthys viedmensis | reverse complement strand
ACATACACTGATTACTCACAAACGACACACAGGTGGAAAGGATCACATCACGGGACAAGGGCAACTAAACAAAAATAGCGCGTGGTCGTGCACGTGACACCATGATTAAAATGTGGAGAGATAACACATATTATTTGCAATAATAAATATATAAAACAAGCCAAATATAATGTAAAGTTATGATTGGTTAAGGTTAGAGTAAGGACTGGGGTTGGCCCTCATAGCTTTAAATACAACTTTATTCATATGAAATCTAGTAAAATTGCACAAGACTTTCAAAGTTTATTGTCATTTCAGAGGCTGAAGTTGCCAAAGCTAAATCAGCTCCAGTGAAGAAAGGTATGATTCTCCATGCAAAAAGTCTATGTAGACAAACATACTGTACTTACCAATCATTCTTTATCGAATGTGCTTGATTTTCATGCTTTTAAGATTTCACTCTCATGCTGGATACTTGTGAATCATAAATATTCACTATTTTGTAGAACCAGAAGTTGCCAAAGAGAAGATACAACCTGTTTCATCAAAGAAAGGTATTTATTACATATCAAGACTTTTTTCTTATTTCACATCTCTGCTTGTTCATATATCCAGAGCTAATTTAGCCTAAACCTAATGTGCTAAAAGAATGCTTTTGGGGGAATAGAAACTTTGAATGAAACCACCAATGTTTTGCAGAACCAACAATTGTCAAAGAGAAGGCAGAACCAGCAACTGTACCAAAGAAAGGTATCTTTCCTTTTTTTTTACGGAAAGTTTAGGTTTGGCAGGATCAAAAAAAAAAATCTTTATTTCTCCATATCCATGTAAAGTGATGGTGAAAAAGATAAAAAATAGACCTTCTTTTATAAAAGTTGCTAAACCAGAATCAGTTAAAAGTACCTATGAAGGATGTCTATTGCATTATGGCCTTTAGTAACATTATTCATATGATTTTACTTGATGCTACACTCCTTTCATCTTTTATGTTTAAATGTAACTAGATATCCAATTTTAAAACATAATTGAAACTATTTTCTTTACTATATTCAGAGGACAAAGATGCCAAGGATAAGTTGAAACCAGCTCTATCAAAGAAAGGTATTTATTTTTCCAAGTGCCAGTTTAACAAAGTCATGTTTAATTGGCACAGATGCTTTTTTTCAATATGTTACTCTCTCATTTTGAACAATTTCAGAGGCTGAGGTCATCAAAGAAAAGCCCAAAGCAGCCCCTGTGAAGAAAGGTACATGTCTATGTAAAAGACCAGTGAATATTTAAGCCTAATTACTTAAAAACATCAGTGCTTCACATGAATTATGTTGATATGTTAAAAGAGAAGGTCCAACCAGCACCAGCAAAGAAAGGTAGTATTTTCCCCGAACACTTAATGTGGGTATCTGATATATAACACATAACTAGTAGTCTTCAGGTACCAACAATAAATTCAATACCATAATCATAATCAAGACATGCAGGGTTTAAAACCAGATAACAGGATTAACCAGAAGATGAAAATGGGGAACAAGGAAGCAGGGAAACAATCACACTAGTAATGTAGGAAAACACAGAGAACCAAGGCTTAGAATTGTAATGAAAACACAGAGAACCAAGGCTTAGAATTGTAGTGAAAACACAGAGAACCATGGCTTAGAATTGTATTAAAAACACAGAGAACCAAGACTTAGAATTGTAGTGAAAACACAGAGAACCAAGGCTTAGAATTGTATTGAAAACACAGAGAACCAAGACTTAGAATTGTAGTGAAAACACAGAGAACCAAGACTTAGAATTGTAGTGAAAACACAGAGAACCAAGACTGAGAATTGTAGTGAAAACATAGAGAATCAAGGCTTAGAATTGTATTGAAAACACCAAGAACCAAGGCTTAGAATTGTAGTGAAAACATAGAGAATCAAGGCTTAGAATTGTATTGAAAACACAGAGAACCAAGACTTAGAATTGTATTGAAAACACAGAGAACCAAGGCTTAGAATTGTATTGAAAACACCAAGAACCAAGGCTTAGAATTGTAGTGAAAACACAGAGAGACAAGGCTTAGAATTGTATTGAAAACACCAAAAACCAAGGCTTAGAATTGTAGTGAAAACACAGAGAACCAAGGCTTAGAAAAGTCAGTTGTCATTTCACCCCAGAAAGTGTCATGACACAACCTAATGTCACCAAAAATCTGTCACTTGACATAGGTGTTATGTCAACTTGACATCAAAGTTGACAAAAGCAGCCTTTATGACAACTGACGCCTGTTGGAATAAGAGTTTATAAATGTTTATGTCGGTTTATGTCAGTTGTCATTATGTAGGGCCTATGTAGGTGTCATGTAGCCTTCTGAAACCTGCCCTACAGTAAAGTGTTACCATTGAACTTATGAGGTTGACATTGAAAGACAAATTTACACTGTTTTCATCATATTTTAAAGTTATATGTATCATACGTTTACCATACAGTTATAGTTAAAGAATGCATTCAAGCACTATGTGCTATAAAAAACTTCTGATTAAACAATACTATAAAGTAAAATAAATATTTTACAGAACTCACATCCATCAAAGAAAAATCTAAACCTGAACCTGCTCCAAAAAAAGGTATTTTTCATTAAATAGTAATGTTTTCATTTTTGTTGGTTAATAATTCAAATAATACTAATAACAATCTGTTTTATTGCTTCAGAGGATCAAGTTGCCAAGGAGAAGGCTAAACCACAACCAGTGAAGAAAGGCAAGAGTGCATACGAATATGCATATTTATCATGTTTGCACTATTTTTTAATTGTGCGTGCCTGGTTAATTTACACTGCTTTTGAAATTTCATGTAGAGTATGTTTAATTCTCATAGACGGTACATTTACATTATTTCATAGAACCTGAAGTTACAAAACAGAAGATAAAACCTGTTCCATCAAAGAAAGGTATTTTTAATAAATTGTATTGAACTTATCGACACCTGAAAATTATTTAAATTTTTAAATTTTTAAAAAAGTGAAACTACAACCAAGTACAACCAATTAAACGACTTAGTTCCTTTAACACCATGTTTAAAATGAGGTTATAGATTTAAAGATTTTAAATGCATTAGTTGCTAAGGTAAAGTCCCAGAATGTCTATGAAATATAAATAGAAAAAGAAAATGAAACTTACTAAGGCATGGCTAATTACTCATGCCCATTGGACCATGTAGAGCAAACACCATACGATCTCTACTATGCTCCACTATGGTCTACGTCTTGTCACGGGTCAGGCTGCTGAGAGCTATGCTATAGCTATGCTATATTTGCTCCTGGAGGTGCCACTGAAAACAGACAGGTCATAGGGTAGATACCAGGCAAAATGTGGACTACATTGTTCTCAAGAATAAGAGGGTTTTCTTAAACATTGTTATAGAATTATTTCCTAAGAAATATTGACCTTCATTTTTAATGTTTCAGAGGCTGAAATTGTGGAGAAGGTTAAACCAGAACCAGTGAAGAAAGGTATAGTTGCCTCTAAAAGACGTTTATGTATATGAATACACTATGCGTACACTTTTGTCATTTTTATTATTTTCTAATTTCATCTGCAAGTTTTATATTCATAGATAATACATTAAACACAATTTTTTAGAACCTGAAGTGGCAAAGAAGAAACCTATTTCATCAACGAAAGGTACTTGTAGGCCTTTATTTTCTTTTCCTTTTATAAGAGCTTCATGGATTCATAGTTTTACTGAACAATCCCTGGAAACATACAATATGAACAGCATGTGTGCAATTAGGAAAAAAGTGATTTATTTTTGCATGGATCTACCCTGTCCTTAACATGGATCTTTGACTACACTGAGGCCTGATTTACTAACAGGGTCTATGGAGGATTACATCTTTCACATGAGCAAAATAGCACGTCTTGTCCGTTTTGCGCGTTTGTCTTAATGAATTTGCAATTTGGGGCGTTTCTACCTAATTATATTAACTAATTATAGTTATTTTGGATCTTAGTAAATCAGGGCCTGAGTGTTACGATGCAGTTCCCATCATAAAAACATATTTTAAGAGGGTGAAATGAGGTCTCATGAAGTCATTTTTAAAACTCAAAGATTAAATTTAAAAAAAGAAAAAACATATTAGTAGTGACATTTATCCTGGGTTCACAATGAAACAAAGTTAATTGTTATATACAGTTTTATCTGATGATGATGATGATGATGATGATGATGATGATGATATATAATGGCATATTAGATTGTTGACCACCAAATAACAACCAAGACCTTAAAGTAGAACCTCTCTATTTTGCAGCACCTGAACCTGCTCTGAAAGAAAAGGCAACACCTAAACCTTCTCCAAAGAAAGGTATTTTTGGTTTCATAAGATGTTGTCATTCTTGTTGACCACCATGTAACAATGAAGTGAATCAAGACATTGAAGTAAAACCCTCAATATTTTTCAGAAGCTGAACCAAAAGAAAAGGCAAAACCTGAACCTTCTCCAATAAAGGGTACATTTGATTTTATGTGGTGTTTTCAATCTTACATACAACCAGGTTAATAACCTCATTAACAAGACTACAACCAAGACCTTAAAATATCATCCTCCATTTTTTTTGCAGAAGCTGAACCTGCTTTAAAAGAAAAGGCAAAACCTAAACCTACTCAGAAGAAAGGTATTTAGTTTTTTTAACATCCTCCCGTGTTTGAAAAGACAATACCAGACAAACATGTTAACAGCCAAGTTAGCACACCATGCTAAGAACCAATAGCATAAAATAAAAACCAAAACATTTTTTTCTTGCAGAAGCTGAACCTGTTCCAAAAGAAAAGGCAAAGCCTGAACCTTCTCCAAAGAAAAGTATTTTTGGTTTGATCTTTTCATTTTTGTTGACAACCAAGTTAGCAACCACATGAACAACACAGGTAAAATCCAGGGTTGTAATTAATATAGAACCCGCAATTTTTTTACAGAAGCTGAGCCTTCTCCAAAGGTAAAGGCAAAGCCAAAACCTGCTCCAGAAAAAGGTAATTTGTTTCCTTAACTTTATTTTTATTTTTGAAAATTGACAACCAAGTTAACAAACTAAGTAATAACAAAGACCTTAAAGTATAATGCCTATATATTTAGCAGAACCTGAACCTGCTCTGAAAGAAAAGGCAATACCCGAACCTTCTCCAAAGAAAGGTATTTTTGGTTTATGTTTTCATTGATTTTCACCACCAAGTTAACAACCAAAGGAACTCCCAAGTTAACAACCGTGATCTTAACATAGCATAACCTAAACCTCCTCCAAAGAAGGGTACATTTCATTTTAAGTTTTCAATCTTGTTTAGTACCAAGTTAATAACCAAATTACCAATTACGACCACAACAAAGACTTTTTTATTTTTTTTGCAGAACCTGAACCTGCTCCAAAAGTTAAGGCACAGCCAAAACCTGCTCAAGAGAAAGGTAATTGGTTTCAAAGTCACCCTTTAATAAAAAAAAATACAAAACCTAAACTACCAAGCCGGGTTAACAACCAAGACCTTGAAGTAGAACCCCTCTATTTTGCAGAACCTGAACCTGCTCTGAAAGAAAAGGCAATACCTAAACCTTCTCCAAAGAAAGGTATTTTAGATTTTATAAGATGTTGTCATTCTTGTTGACCACTAAGTAACAACCAAATGAACAACTAAGTTAACAACCAAGTTCTTCAAGTAAAACCCTCAATATTTTTCAGAAGCTGGATCTGTACCTAAAGAAAAGAAAAAACCTGAACCTTCTCCAAAGAAAGGTGCATTTAATTTTATAAGGTGTTTTAATTACTGCATACAACCAGGTTAATAACCTTATTGACAAGGAAGACTACAACCAAGACCTTAAAATGGCATCCTCCATTTTTTTTCAGAAGCTGAACTTACTCTGAAAGAAAAGACAAAACCTGAACCTTCTCCAAAGAAGGGTACATTTAATTTTATATGAAGTTTTCAATCTTGTTTACTACCAAGTTAATAACCAAATTACTAATTACGACTACAACAAAGACCTTAAAATAGAAATTCTCTTTATTTTTGCAGAACCTGAACCTGCTCCAAAAGTAAAGGCACAACCAAAACCTGCTCAAGAGAAAGGTAATTGGTTTTCATGCCATATTTTAATTTAAAATAAAAAACAAAACCTAAATTAGCAACCTGGGTAAACAACCAACACCTTGAAGTAGAACCTCTCTATTTTGCAGAACCTAAACCTGCTCTAAAAGAAAAGGCAAAGCATGAACCTTCTCCAAAGAAAGGTATTTTTGATTTCATAAGATGTTGTCATTCTTGTTGACAACCATGATCTTAAATTAAAATTGTCAATGTTTTGCATGACCTGAATCTTTCGTATTAGAATGCTGTAATTATTGAGTTAACATCCAAGGTAATGACCAATATCTTATTTTATATAAGCTGAACCGGCTCCAAAAGAAAAACCAAAACCGGCTATAAAGAAAGGTATTTTGGGCTTCAAACTGGGGTTTTTTCATTATTTTTTAACAAGTTAACAACCAGTAATTCTAATCTAGACCACAACCAGGACCATACAGTAAAAACCCTAATTTTTTTTTTCTCCAGAACCTCAACCTGCTCCGAAAGAAAAAGAAAAAACTAAACTTGCTCCAGTAAAAGGTATTATCTCATTCTTATTGACAACCATGCTACCATGTCTTGTTAACAATTAAGACAAATACCCAAATACACAATTTTTTTCAGAAGCTGAATTTGTACCAAAAGAAAAGGCAAAGCCTGAACCTTCTCTGAAGAAAGGTACATTTGATTTCATTAAAGTGTTTTCATTCTTGCCTACAACAAAGTTAATAACCTACAATCAAGACCTTCTTTAACAGAAGCTGAACCTGCTCCAGATGTAAAGGCTAAACCAAAACCTGCTCCAGGAAAAGGTCATTAGTTTGCATGACATTCATTATTTTTTGAAAAGACAAAACCAAAAAACTAAGTTAACAACCGAGGCCTTAAAGTGAAACCTCTTTATTTTGCAGAACGTAAACTGGCTCTGAAAGAAAAAGCAACACCTGAATCTTCTCCAAAAAAAGGTATTTTTGGTTTTAATAAGATATTATCATTCATGTTGACAACCAGTTTTACAAACAAGATCTTAAAGTAAAACCAAGTTAACATATAATAACCATGTCTTCTTAACAATCAAGACAACAAGCACCCTAAAATATAACCCACAATGTTTTTCAGAAGCTGAATCTGTATCAAAGGAAAAGGCCAAACCTGAACCTTCTCCAAAGAAAGGTACATTTTATAAAGTTTTTTAAAATTCTTAGTTAAAACCAAATTAAGTTAATAACAAAATTAACAATAAAGACTACAACAAGTCTTTAAGATAGAAATCCTATTTTTACAGAAAGTACAGATGTAAAGGCAAAACCAAAACCTACTCCAGAGAAAGGTAACTTTTTTCCATAACATCATTCAAACACAGATAAATTACAATATTTAAAATAGAACCCCCAATGTTTTGCAGAAGCTGAATCTACACCAAAGGAAAAGACAAAACCTGCTCCAAAACCCGAACCTGCTGCAAAGAAAGGTATTTTGTTTTGTAACATTATGGCAATCAAGTTAACAAGTCAACAAACCAAACCAAACCAAATTAACAATCCGACCTTAACGTAGAACCTGAACCTTCACTGAAAGAAAAGACAACACCTTCTTCTTCTCCAAAGAAAGGTATTTCTGGTTTCATAAGATGTTTTTCTTTTTCTTTACATCAAGCAACACTTTAAAGTAGAATCCCTGATGTTTTACAGAACCTGCTCCCAAAGAAAAAGTTGAATCTAAACCTGCTTTAATAAAAGGTACATTTAGTTTGATCCATTTTTAGTGTTTTCATTCTTATTGGCTAGCGTGTTAACAATCAAGACAATAATTAGGACCATAAAATTGAACTGCAAATATTTTGTAGAACGAGAACCTGTCCCAAAAGAAGAAGCAAAACCTGAACCTGCTCCGAAGAAAGGTATTTTTGGTTTCATACAATGTTTTGATTATAATTTTTCCTACAACCAAGTTAACAACCTACAACAATTAAACCAAGATCTTTACAGTAGACCTTATATTTTGCAGAAGCTGAACCTGTTCCAAAAGGAGGGACAAAACCAAAACCTGCCACAAAGAAAGGTACTTTTAAATAAATAAGATGCTTCCATTACGTGCTTATAACCAAATTATCAACCACATTAACATTTATATAAACAATTAATACCTTTAAGTAAAACCCCCATTTTTTCAGAAACTGAACCCTTTTCAAAAGAAAAGGCAAAACCCGATCCTGCTCCAAAAGACAAGGTAAAACCTGAACCTTTTCCAAAAGAAAAGGCAAAACCCGAACCTGTTCCAAAAGACAAGGCAAAACCTGAACCTGCTCCAAAGGACAAGGCAAAACCTGAACCTGCTCCAAAAGCAAAACCCGAACCTGTTCCAAAAGACAAGGCGAAACCCGAACCTGTTCCAAAAGACAAGGCAAAACCCGAACCTGTTCCAAAAGACAAGGCAAAACCTAAACCTATTCCAAAAGAAAAGGCAAAACCCGAACCTGTTCCAAAGGACAAGGCAAAACCTGAACCTGCTCCAAAAGCAAAACCCGAACCTGTTCCAAAAGACAAGGCGAAACCCAAACTTGTTCCAAAAGACAAGGCAAAACCCGAACCTGTTCCAAAAGACAAGGCAAAACCTGAACCTTTTCTGAAAGACAAGGCAAAACCTGAACCTGCTCCAAAAGTAAAAGCAAAACCCGAACCTGTTCCAAAAGACAAGGCAAAACCTGAACCTGTTCCAAAAGAAAAGGCAAAACCCGAACCTGTTCCAAAAGTAAAAGCAAAACCAGAACCTGTTCCAAAAGAAAAGGCACAACCCGAACCTGTTCCAAAAGACAAGGCAAAACCCGAACCTTTTCCAAAAGACAAGGCAAAACCCGAACCTGTTCCAAAAGACAAAGCAAAACCCGAACCTGTTCAACAGGACAAGGCAAAACCTGAACCTGTTCCAAAAGACAAGGCAAAACCTGAACCTTTTCTAAAAGACAAGGCAAAACCTGAACCTTCTCCAAAAGTAAAAGCAAAACCCGAACTTGTTCCAAAAGAAAAGGCAAAACCCGAACCTGTTCCACAAGACAAAGCAAAACCTGAACCTGTTCCAAAAAACAAGGCAAAACCTGAACCTGTTCCAAAAGACAAAGACAAGGCAAAACCTGAACCTGCTCCAAAGGACAAGGCAAAACCTGAACCTGCTCCAAAAGTAAAAGCAAAACCCGAACCTGTTCCAAAAGAAAAGGCAAAACCCAAACCTGTTCCAAAAGAAAAGGCAAAACCCGAACCTGTTCCAAAAGAAAAGGCAAAACCCGAACCTGTTCCAAAAGAAAAGGCAAAACCCAAACCTGTTCCAAAAGTAAAGGCAAAACCCGAACCTGTTCCAAAAGAAAAGGCAAAACCTGAACCTGCTCCAAAGGACAAGGCAAAACCTGAACCTGATTCAAAAGTAAAAGCAAAACCCGAACCTGTTCCAAAAGAAAAGGCAAAACTCAAACCTGTTCCAAAAGTAAAGGCAAAACCTGAACCTGTTCCAAAAGACAAGGCAAAACCTGAACCTGCTCCAAAGGACAAGGCAAAACCTGAACCTGTTCCAAAAGAAAAGGCAAAACCTGAACCTGCTCCAAAAGTAAAAGCAAAACCTGAACCTGCTCCAAAAGACATGGCAAAACCAGAACCTGTTCCAAAAGGAAAGACAAAACCCGAACCTGTTCCAAAAGAAAAGGCAAAACCCGAACCTGTTCCAAAAGACAAGGCAAAACCCGAACCTGTTCCAAAAGTAAAAGCAAAACCCGAACTTGTTCCAAAAGACAAGGCAAAATCTGAACCTGTTCCAAAAGACAAGGCAAAACCCGAACCTGTTCCAAAAGTAAAGGCAAAACCCGAACCTGTTTCAAAAGAAAAGGCAAAACCCGAACCTGCTCCAAAAGAAAAGGCAAAACCCGAACCTGTTCCAAAAGAAAAGGCAAAACCCAAACCTGTTCCAAAAGACAAGGCAAAACCCGAACCTGTTCCAAAAGACAAGGCAAAACCTGAACCTGTTCCAAAGAAAGGTATTTTAGTATGCCATGATGACTTTTGATTCTTGTTGACAACCTTGAACAACCAAATTAACAATCAAGACCTCAAATGAAAACCCAGTTTTTAATGTAAGCCAATTCAACAAACAACCGTAATCATCATTGTTACTACCTGAATCTGAAACTGCTCTGCAACATTCATTCATCTCAGCAACCTTACAAGAAAAAGTTGATAACCCATTATTTTAAATATTCGATTATTCTTTTAAATATTCTATTTTCTGTCCCATGTTTAACCATTTTATTTAATCTATTGACCATTATTTGGCTGCTTGGCCTTTTACAATTTATTTATTTTAAATATCTTTGCCAACAGTGTGTTCTTGGGATGTATTTCAGCAACACTGCATGTGCTTTGCATGTACAAACCCACCCCTTTCCACTTTACTGCAGCTGAAACTGGGCGTGCACTAAAAAGGTATGCTTTGGATGGAACAAAGTGGTGTGGCTAGGTCATTGCATGTGTCACAACGGGTGTTGGATTTGCAAGACCTCGATTACGGGTTCAACCCCTGTCTGTCCTTAGGCCTTCCTTAAGTCTTGCTTTTTATTTTGGCACTTATGTTAACAGGTTGGAGCGTTCACACTCCCTGCGTGAGCAGCGCGACAGAGCGTCCCAGATGCGATACTGCGCTGCATCTAAGGAATAGGCACCGAGCCTTTTTTTTTTTCGAGTCTAATGAAATAAACTATGAAAATCAATGAAAATGAAACAATAAAAACTCTGAAAAGCGAATTCTTTAAAGCTGTAGCAGTCACGCTACATTCTACGAATGTAGAATGTTTATCTACCTCCACAATTGCAAAATGTTTATATAGCACGATATAGGCGTCGCTCCTATTCTCTAGATGCACGCGCCGCTTCAGTGCAGCGTCTGGGATGCTCTGCTGCTCTGCGTGAACGCGCTAATCTGTTAACATGAGTGCCAAAATGAAAAGCAAGACTCATGCCACGCAGAGGTAGCATGTGTGAAACAGGTCCCTTAGTTGGCATAGTACTAAGGCACCTGCTCAGGGTCCTCTATTCACTTCTATTCATCTTTTTCTTTAGTAGTGAAACATTGTATGTTGTAAAATATGGCTATTTTCACACCCCCTAAGATCTAAAACAAGTGACATTTCTGCACAAACCTGCTATATCCAACTAGCTATGTCCAGCTGTAAAAAGAAGCTTACTGAACAATCACAAGGGTTTGTTTTGGATGGACCAAACCTTCTGACTTTTCATGATTTGGTTTCATTCAGAACCAAGAGACAGAGCTTAGTAGTTAATTACCTATGTCTAAAATGTGATTATAATAAATTATTTACAGAGGAAACATGTCCTTTTAATGTTTCAGAGGCAGAAGTTACCAAGGAGAAGGTCCCAGTGAAGAAAGGTATGAGTGGAATATCAAAGAAGTCTGTGTACATGAATACACTATTCTTTTTACAACATGTAGACTGTTTTCATTCTTGATGGCAACCACGCTTTATAAACCTTTAAAACCAAGGTTTCATCTCTGAAGAATTAACTGGGGCATATGACCATTGTCACCTTTCAGAAACTGAAGTTGCCAAGAAGAATGCTAAAGTAGAACCAGTAAAAGGCATGAATGTCTATGAAATGTAATTATAGAAAACAAACTAATGTTTCCTCTTTTCTGTTTATTTAATAAACTTTACATGGCTCTACCTTGACCTAAGCACTGCATTTTTACATATAAAACATGCATGCAATATATTCACAACAACTGCATACTATACAGTTCAGAATGTAAGAACTGGCTACAAATGTAAATGGGTAGCAACTCATTCAAACTTCACACTAAATACTTGATTGTTTTATATTTTATTCTTAAATATTTTATTTTGTTATATATTATTTTTAAATATTGTATTTTTTATAGTGGTGAAACCAGAACCTGCAGCGAAGAAAGGTATTTGTGGGTTTTTTCACATTTTTTTTAATTTTTATCACCATCATGTTTAAAATATCATTTGAGAGAGAGCTAAGTGATTTACTAAGCAATAACAGCCTTTATTTTTAATATTTCAGAGGCTGAGGTTGCCAAAAAGGCTACGCTAATCCCAGTGAAGACAGGTATGAGTATAAACTAAAGAAACCTGTATAAACGGATCTACTATTCATATTATTCCACACTGTGTGCAATGTGTCCATTCTTTTGTAATTAAAAAGATGATACTCATAGACAATATGTTTACACTATTTTGTAAAACCTAAAGTTCCTAAACCTAAACCTGTTCCATTGAAGAAAGGTACTTGTATGTCTTTTAATTATCTTCCCCTTGTATAAGAAGCAGAGAGTGTTACTGGTTCATAGTTTGATGGAACAGTACCTGGAAAAAGACAATATGACCAGAACTTGGGGAATTAGAAAAAAAGAGAATCATCTTTACATTACAAGGAAAACAAGGCCAGTTTAATTTGGCCAAAACCGTTACACTATTTTTAGTCCATTTCACAGCTGGTGGAACTAGCAAATCAGAGATTATATACTATAAACTGTAAAATATAACTTCCTACATATTACTTATACTTACACATTTCTTATACACACTTCCCATACTGGAAGCCTAATGTAATAAAATAATGTTTCAGGCAGAACAGGATATTTAATGCAGAATCTGCACCATTTTACAGAATTTAAAGTAGCTACAAAGGAAAAGACAAAACCTGAACCTGCTCCGAAGAAAGGTATTTTTGGTTTCATTATTGGTGACAACAAATTTAACAACCAGGTTCTGCCTCTTTCATGTTTAAAATGGGATTTTAGAATCTATGATTTACAGAGGAAGCACTATTTTTTAATATTTCAGAGGCTGAAGTTTCTAAGGAGAAGGCTAAACCATTCCCAGTGAAAGGTGAGTGCCTATAAAATGTAATTAGAGAAAACAAAACACCTACTTAGGAATATTAACCTTGTTTGTTTTTTTATGTTTCAGAGGCTGAAGTTTCTAAGCAGACTAAACCAGAACCAGTGAAGAAAAGTATGAGTGGAATATGACCAAAATATGAATGCACTATATTATATTATGACATACACTGTATAAAAGCAATCTATATAAATATTACTATTGTAACTTTTCAGAGGCTGAAGTTGCCAAGGAGAAGGTTAAACCAGAGGCAGTAAAAGGTATGAGTGCCTATAAAATGTAATTAGAGAAAATAAAACACCTACTTAGGAATATTAACCTTGTTTTTTAATGTTTCAGAGACTGAAGTTGTCAAGCAGACTAAACCAGAACCAGTGAAGAAAGGTATGAGTGGAATAGGACAGGTGTCTGTGTACTTGAATGTACTATGCATATTATCTTACGGCATATACACTGTTTTCATTCGTGTTTAAAATCAAGCTTTATAAACCTTGAAACCAGGGTTTTTATTCTTGTTGACAACCAAGTTCAAAGATTTAAAGGGAGATGCATAGATCTATCGTGACCTGAACACTGATCTTAGAGTATACATGTTGCTTGCTAGAGAATTCATCGTGAACTTGAAACTGGTTTTAATTGTAAAAAGTAAAATATGCCAAGTTCAGTTTGAGTTGAGTTGAATTTAGGGCATAGCTTCCTTTTCAACACTGAGCTATGAGAGAGAGTTTTAAAACAGTGTTATAATGCCCACATATGATCTAAAATAGTGTAAAAGGCTTAAAATTAAACCCCAAATGTTTTGCAGAGCCTACAATTGACAAAGAAAAGGCCAAACCTGAACCTAAGAAAGGTATCTCATAAGTGTGTTTTCATTTTGTTGAGATTGTTTCTGGTCTGTCTCTAAATGTTTAATATGTCATTAGAAAAAAAGAGAGTAATAATGACGATTGTATTAACCTTTCAGAGACTGAAGCTAAGGAGAAGGCTAAACCAGCCCCAGTCAAGAAAGGTATGAGTGTATTTTCATGAAAAAAATATATTATTCATATTGTTTTACATTATTGTACATAATAGTGAAGCTATTAAAATTTCACCTACGTGGTTGAAATTCATGAAAGATAAATTTACAGAAGCTGAAGCTGCCAAAACTAAACCAGTCTCAGGCAAGAAAGGTACACATTATTTTATTACATTTTCTTGTATTATGATTCATATTTTTACCAAATAACCATGTTTATTGTTTTTTTTTCTTTCCTCTGGTTGATATCAGTAGAATAAATGTATATAAATGATTTGAATCTACAATTAATGTTTTTCAGAGCCTGAAGTTCCATCAAAAAAAGGTATTTATGTATGTATTTATGTTTATTTCAAAAATCCTCACATGGTTCTACCATTAACCTTAATGGTGTTCTTTAAATATACAGCATTGATACATTGTCTTCAAAACAATGGCTTAATTATGTAGTAGAACTTTCTATAAATGGAAATGTCAAAGTAAAACCTTTAATGTGTTTTAGTTATCAAAGAAAAGGTACAACCTGAACCTGCACCAAAGAAAGGTATTATATGGGTGTTTTCATTCTTGTCGACAGTAGAAAGTTGTTGTTTTTTCCCTTAGGTCACCATCGTGTTTAAAATATAATAATAATAATAATAATAATAATAACAGCCTTATTTTAATGTTTCAGAGGTTGAAGTTGTCAAAGAGAAAGCTAAACCAGAACCAGTAAAAAAAGGTATGGGTGTTCATGCAAGACATCTATTTACAAAAATACACTATTCATATCTGAATTTTCATTTAGATATTTAGATGCTAAAGATTCAAAGACAATAAATTGACACAAGTTTTTTGAATCTGAAGCTGCAAAGGAGAAAATAAAAGATGTTCCACCAAAGAAAGGTACCTCTATTTCTTTCTATCCTTTTCTTGTGTAAACACTGAAAACTTTATTGAGTTATAGCTTGACTGAGAAAAGCTTGGAACTTTTTTCAGGAAAAAATATAATGAACCATCAATGAGGATCAATTTAAGTTAATAAGCATTTTCCCCTGTCCAAATACTTAATTTTTATTTATTATCATTTCAGAGGTCAAAGTTGCCAAGGAGGTTAAACCAGTCCCAGTAAAGAGAGGTATGAATGTGTATGAAAATAAAAAATATCAGCACATAGTTTATTCATGATCCATACTACTTAAATTAATCAGTGTACACAATTTTCAGTTTTGGCCCATAAGACCATTAGCCTCATTAGAAAGCAATCATAGATTAAAGTTCCCTGGAGCTTTAAAGGGATGGGTTACAGCCTTAAATAAGACTTACTATGGATTTTAGATGTGATTGCGTTGGCCATTTTGGTGGCAATTGCATGATAGGAATTAACTATGACCAATACTGGAAAAATATACTTTAAATAAATAAATAAATGTTTTTGACAAGAATAATGACTGATTTTAATTATTAAACATTTCAGAGGCAGAAGTTGCCAAAGAGAGAGCTATATCAGAGCCTGTGAAAAAAGGTATGAGTACCAATAAATTAAGCCTATATTCTCTTATATGACATACATGTTTCCAAAATATTTCTGCCCGAGTTTCGATGTTCACAATAAACATGACAAGCTGGCAGACAACATCTACCAGCGGTGATTGCCCATAACCTGAGCTGCTGATAATAACTATAAGAAATTGTTGCAACTGTCAAGAATAGTTGCCTGGAAGTTGTGACAATTTTAATAAGTTTAGCAGTGGTAGTTGTGGTGGTTAAGGTTCTGTATTAGTGAATGAAAATAGTGAGTTTAACTCCGACGGCTGCCAGAGAACCACTGTTGGGTCTTAAGTTAATTTGTACACTTGATAATTGGATAATAAATTTATGTTCTATTCCTTTGCAGAACCAGAAGCTCCTAAACATAAGAAACCTGTTCCATCAAAGAAAGGTATTTATCTGCCTTTTAAAATAAAATATTCATTTGTATTTAATAAATTAAATTAAGAAATTTGATTATTGCATTAGAGATTAAGTGTGGTAACTTTCGATTTGCATTCTGTATGTAATGAATTCAAACAAAAGGTGTATTTTCAAATAGTTTAAATGAAAGATCCAGTTTAAATAAACACAGTGAGATTGTGTTCACTGTTATGTATAATCACTTTCTTTTCACACAGAAATTGAAGTCACAAAAGAAAAAGTGGCACCAATTCCATCCAGGAAAGGTATTCACACACACATAATACTCTGGCCTTTGCCAGCCATGCCCCATCTGTATTCAGTGAGTCTTATTTTCCAAAGAAATAAATGATTTAATTTTTTATTTGTGATCCAGAGGCAGAAGTAGCAAAGGAGAAAGTCAAACCAGTTAAAACAGGTATTAGTATTTTTAAAACCTTACTAAAACAAGGTATTTACGTTGACTGTTAACACACTTACACTATTGTCTAGATTTTCTGGAAGATTTAGATTTATTTAAGTTGTTGTTCAATATTTTAATTTCTTCCCAAAATTAAAGAAACCAGGCCAATATAATTAACACAACTAATACAAAAGAGCCTTGTAGTAGTGAGTCAAGGAAACTGGTCTTGTCTTTTATTTTCAAGATGTTTTGCCATTTATCTGATGTTATTCTCCAGCATTCACTCCGGTGATGTCATGAGGCTGATATGACACAGTAAATGATAAATGGTGAACCAGATCACCCGCACACCCGTTCAAGAATGGTTAGTTCCAGTTTGACATATAGGTTTCACTTCAAACCAATTTTCTTCTCTGTTCAAAATGTACAGTGGGGCCCAGAAGTCTGAGTTTTTTCACTGCCACTGTATTTGACTCTAAGACTCTTTGCCGAAACTGGATCAGTCGTATCCAAAGCACGATCAGGCGCAGACCAAAAGTGAGCACACCATCAGAAGAGCA
>JAOUQW010042926.1:0-16911 GCA_028565825.1 Olivaichthys viedmensis | reverse complement strand
TGTAGAATAAGTCTGTAATGTAATGAAACATGGAGAAGGTGAAAGGGGTGTGCAGACTTTCCGGCTTGACTGTATATTAGGATTCACACACACACACACACCCACACCCACACACACACCCACACTTGTCGTGCCTAGCACGCTCCGGCTCATCCCCTGATTGAGTCTAGTCCATGTGTACGTGGAAGACGGGATGCCTTTCACCGAATGGCAGGTCAGGGTGACCAAGTGACCTGTCGCCACATCTCCATGCACAGCGCAGAACGGGTGTGATGGTTTCTCTTCAAGATAACAAGGAAGATGGATTTTACAGCATTACAATGAGGTACAAAGTGATCACAAGTGATATTTAGCATACATGACCAATTTTTACATCATCGTCCTTTTTGATAGTACAAAGAAACCACTTTATAAGATTCCAACGCTCACTAGAGTGTGAAAACAGCCTATATTTGATCACTTTTGGTTAAATTTCAAGCAATTGGCTCATTTTTAATACACTAAAATTAGAAAATCTAAGTAAGGAATAGGTTCAAGTGAATTGAGAAATGTTTGTGACTTTTTATTTTATCTAGATCTAATTGGAAATGGCCTAGATCTTTATCACCATAATTAGGTACTTGTAGCACACACCATATATCTGTCTTACAATTTATTTCACAATTTTTTAACTATAGACTTAACTGGTGTGCATGTGCACCTGCATTTATTAAAGAACTCATTTAGAAATCCTTAAAGACAAAGATTGAGAACACTTGTTTAATAATTTTTCTTATTCTGTACCTTTTTTGTTTTGTCACTTTTGGCACTAATATTGATTATTCTGTAATAAATACCCTCCCCCCCTTCCATATGTTTAGACATTTTTGACTGGCAAGGTAATAACCAGTGATGGTCAGTAAAATATAGGAAAACGTCCTGTGATTGCAGTTGTAGCAGTAGGAATGCTACTTTTGCTCAATTCTCAAATCGACCCATTTTAGAATGATGCCATGACTTGGGAGTTACAGTGGAATTAGGTAGGCAGGCTCCGTTATGTCAGAACACAGCCTCTCCTCTCCACTCCCGTTCCTCATACACATTGATGACGAGTAGACTTGTCAGCAATAGTTCCCATGGAAATCAGCATGGTTACCAGAGCCAGTGAGGTTGTCCTGGTGACATAGTAATGGAGGGGGAGCTGCAGATAGAACTTTATTCAACAATCACCAATGCGGTGATCCAATCAGACCTCAGCACAAGCTAATTCAGATGAGTTGTTTACTACTTGACCCACTTTACTTAGAATTAAGCTTTAAAAGATTATGTATGTGGCAAAACTAAATAGTTTAATTTGTAAGTATGTTTGCACATGATGAATTGAACATTATGATAAGATGAACTGCTTCAAGACTACCCTTACCAGTAAATGATAAACAGAAGATAAGTAATAAATATACCATATGATTTTCAGAGAACAGGTTACAGAGGACTGGTACAGCTGTAATTTAAAATCTAAACTAAGATGTAATATATATATATATATATATGTATTTGAAACAGTTCCATCTAACGCAGGAGTGTCAAATCTCAGGTCCTGGAGGGCCACACTTTTCTCTGATCTAACGTAAGTCCAGAGGAAGCTGTGTTTACCAAAAACATGGACTCTGGTGTTAGCATCGGTCGTGCCGTCAATATCAGGGAGGTTGTGGACTTCGCATGTGTAGGTTCCGGCATCTGCAGTCTGCATGTCCCTGATGGATATGGAGGCATTCATGGTGGTGCCCATTTGAGAAAGGACCTTCAGTCTGTCCTTGAAGCGCTGGCCAATCATCTCAGCTCCTGACTGATAGAAGTACACCTAAAAATAATCATATAAAAATGAATGTCTATGGCTTAAGTGGAAAGTCATTCCATTATAAGTCTCCTGAATACTGCCTATAGTATACAATCTTATCCATAACATTTTTAAATGGCTACAGTGAAATTCATGTGTTCTGGAATTACAACTGAATTTTACATTCAGGGAATTGGTTTCTTCACAGAAACATCTTATTGTTCAAGACATTCCTGTATAATAATTTCTATCTGAGGAATAAGCATGTGGTTGGACTGTTTGCTTTGGTCTGAGGTTTGCAGATGTCTAATATCTTTGCCCTCTCCCTGTGTCACGCCCTCACTGGCCTCCCCGAACTCCATGTCTCAGACACCCCCGCTCTCCCCCACAGCACGCAGTAAGCTGGCCAGCTCTCTTCCACGTTCAAGTTCAAAAACCTAATCGCTTTCACCTGTTCCCAATCCTAATCATCCCGACACACACACACCTAGTACCCATCACTCCTTCCCAACAAAACCCCCCCAGCTTCTCAGTGTCCAGATGCTTTTAAGCTTACCAAGCAATTACCTGACAAACTACCTGTGCTAGACCCTGGACCGAATTCCCCGACCAATGTCTCTGCCCGAACCCCTGACATTCTGCCTGCACATCGCCTGCCCCCCAACACCGATTCTGCCTAACCCACTGGCACTGTCTGCCTCGTGCCTCAGTGCCGGGAGCCCGTGCTTGCTTCCTCCCCGCAGAATACTGAGCCGCATCATGGATGCAGCGGGCATGAATGCCCTCGCTAGAGCAATCGATCAGATCCAACAGGAGCTACGGTTGCAGCTACAACGGCAACAACAGCTGCACCAACAGCAGATCGCACAACAGCAGCAAATGCAGCAGCAAGTTGGTGTGCTCACCACCACGATTGCACAACTCACCGTGCCCCAACAGCCAGTGCCACCGCCAAGCTCTGCAATGGGTAACAGCTGTGTGGCACGGCGGCGGACAGGACATCGCCTCCTACCAAGGGCTAGTAGACCGCTTCCGCACCAATCACGCCCCAAGCGGACAGGAAGCTGGCGTACGGCTATTTTTTTTTGCATTGAAGCAGGGCTCCCGCAAAGCGGTGGACTATGTTCCGCACCATACCCGTGGGCAGCGATTGGAACGAGCAGGCTCTAATGGGGCTCATCCGCAACATGAACACTGAGCTGGCCTGCAGGAACAGCCACTCCTCCCTGGACGCACTCATTGACATAGTAATCCAGCTGGATCAGCTTCTCAGAGAGCGGAGGAAGCCGCGCCTCCCCTGGGCACCCTTCGCTCCGCTGGCCCGTGGAGAGCCCAAGCCCATGCAAATTGGAAATGCGTTAGGACTCTGCTTCTACTGCGGTGAAGCTGACCACGCCATCGCCCAGTGGAACGCACTCCTCCAGTGCCCCGTCCCCTTACGTCCCCAGTGGCACCAGCCCCGGTGAGCGACACTCGTTCTTTCACGCAGAGTCCCTTTGTACTGCCAGTTGTGCTGCACCACTCACGTAACCGTTTTGTCCTTTCAGCGCTGCTCGACACCAGAGCCACGAGAAACTTCGTAGACTGGGAATGCGCCAAAGCCGTAGGGTTCAAGTGCTTATGAGGCTCCTCCCCTGCGTGTCCACACGATGGATGGACAGCCCATAGGGAAGGGCTCCATCATGCACCGCACCACACCCCTCACCCTGGAGACTAGCGCCTTCCACAGCGAGTCAATCTCTCTCCTTGTTACCTCCTCACCCCGGTACCCCATCGTGCTGGGGCTCCCCTGGATGCAGCAACACTACCCCCAGATCTTCTGGGCACAGAAAGAGATCACGGCCTGGTCCAGTCACTGCCACAGACACTGTCTGTCACACCCCTCCATCACCGCTGCCTCCATGTCTGTGGAAAGCCCCGACCTCAATGACGCTCTGCCTGCTACGAGGAATGCGCGGACATCTTCAGCAAGGTCAGGGCATGCGCCTTGCCCTCTCACAAGCCCTACTACTGTGCCATTGAGCTGCTCTCTGGCACAATCCCTCCCCAAGCATGCATCTATCCCGTCAGCCCCCAAAACCGCGGCAATGGAGGTGACTGTAGTAGAGACCCTTGAACAGGGCTACATCCGCCCTTCCATGTCCCCCGCCTCGGCCAGCTTCTTCTTCTTCAAAAAGAAAGGAGGAGGACTATGGCCCTGCATCGATTATCAGGGGCTCAACTTGATTACAGTCAAATACCGGTACCCACTGCCCCTCGTCTCCTCAGCACTTCAGCAACTCCGCCGAGCCCAAATATTCACTAAATTTGATCACCGTAGTGCCTATAACTTGGTGCACATCAGGGAAGGGGATGAGTGGAAAACGTCCTTCAGTACCACCACGGGGCACTTCGAATACTTGGTCATGGCTTATGGACTTGCGAATGCATCGTCAGTGTTCCAGGCGCTGGTCAATGATGTGCTCCGTGAGTTTCTGGGCAAGACAGTGATCGCTTATATCGAAGACATCTTGATATACTCAGAATCACACCAGAAGCACGTAGGGCACGTAAAACAGGTGCTACAAAAGCTGCTAGAGAACGGGCTCTACATCAAGCTGGAAAAATGCATGTTTCACATCCCCAAAATCGCCTTCCTGGGCTATGTCATTGACACTGGCGGCATCAGGATTGACAGAGAGAAAGTGAGCGCCGTCACCTCCTGGCCTCGCCCCCGCACGTTCAAGGATGTTCAATGCTTCGTAGGCTTTGCCAAATTCTACAGGAGGTTAATTTGGGGCTTGAGCACCATGGCGGCGCCCATCACCTCTCTCCTCAAAGGCGGAAAAGGAGCGCTCACCTGGACTCAAGGCGCAGAGAGAGCCTTCAGTGCCCTGAAGGATGCCTTCACCATGTCGCCCATTCTCAGGCATCCGGATCCAGCCCGCCTGTTCGTGGTGGAGGTGGATGCCTCCGAAACTGGAGTAGGGGCTGTGTTGTCCCAGCACCAGGGAGAGCCACACAATATGTTTCCTATCACGTTCTTCTCCCACAAACTGTCAGCAGTGGAGAGGAACTATGATATCGGGAACAGGGAGCGAGCTGCTCACAGTCAAACTGGTGCTGGAGGAATGGCATCACTGGCTAGAGGGGGCTAAACATCCCTTCGTAGTCTACACAGATCATTGCAACCTGGAGTACTTCCAGAGCACGAAGCAACTCAACTCACGTCAGGCACGGTGGGCACTGTTCTTCACACGGTTCGCTTTCATTATAGCCTACCGCCCCGGCTCATGGAACGTGCAGGCAGATCCTGTCTCTTTCCCGCACCTCACCGCCCGGAAGAGTCGGACAACATCCTGCCAGACTCCTGCTAACCCAAGCTCAGGGCTCACAGCCAGTACCCAGTCGATGCCCCAGGGGGAGCATGTACGTGCCAGCAAGCTGCAGGGACTACCTCATCGCATGGGTACACTAGGGGTGACCAAGACCCACCAGCTCCTAGTTCCAAAATACTGGTAGGAGTCTATGTTCACCGACATCCAGAGGTTGGTCTGCTCCTGTGCCATCTGTGCCCGCACCACGTCCACAGGCAAACTCATCCCTCTACCGGTGCCACAGCACCCCTGATCCCATGTGATGGTGGACTTCCTCATGGACCTGCCACCCTCCAGGGGCCATGCCACAATACTGGTTGTGATAGACCGGTTTTCAAAGTCACTCTCCTCACTCACCTCCTGATTCCTCTCCCGGCTCTGCCGGGGGTGTTTCACACTGCAGAGTGCCACTTCGAAAATGTGTTCAGGCACTAAGGAATCCCAGAGGACATTGCATCGGACAGGGGGCCCCAGTTCATCTCCAGAGTGTGGAAGGGATTAATGGAGAAGCTGGGTGTCACTGTCAGCCTCACGTCTGAATACCACCCCCAAGCAAATGGCCAGGTGGAAGGGGCCAACCAGGAGATCGGACGGTTCTGTGCCAGCCATCAGGAGGACTGGGCCCAGTTCCTCCCTTGGGCAGAGTATGCCCAAAACTCCCTACGCCCCGAGGCAATGCACCTCACGCCCTTCCAATGCGTTCTGGGGTATCAGCCGTCCCTGATCCCATGGAACGCAGCCAAGACCGGCGCCACCAACCCGCCATCGACATCTAGTTCTGGTGGCATGTGTGGGGAGATGCATCAGCGCATCATGGTTACAGGGAGGAGAACGAAGGCCTATGCGGACCGGCACCGGGCGGACGCCCTGGTCTACAGCCCAGTCCCCACCAAGGACTTCCATGTCTGCCAGGGTAACTGCTAGACAGGTACATCGGCCCATACAGGGTGGTCAGGAGGGTCAACAAGGTGGTCTACCACCTGGACCTGCCCCAGCAGTACAGGATCTCCCCCACATTCCACGTCTCAGGCCCGGGTGCCGGGCCCTCTGGACCAGGGGGGTCCGTCCAACCTCAATGGGGGCGATGCCTATGCAGTCAAGGAACTTCTGGACTCCAGGCAACGGGGTGGGAGACTTGAGTACTTGGTGGACTGAGAGGGGTATGGTCCGGAAGACCGGAGCTGGGTGTCCGCTCCTGACATGCTGGACCAGCTGCTCAAGCAGGCCTTCCATGCTCGGGCACCCCTCTCGCCCGGTGCCGAGACCCCTTAGGCCGGCCTTGCTTAGCTCTTTGGGGGGGGGGGGTGTTCTGTCACACCCTCACCAGCTTCCCCAAACTCAGACACCCCCGCTCTCCCCCACAGCACACAGCGAGATGGCCGGCTCACTTCCGAGTTCACCAAGCTTCTAATCGCTTTCACCTGTTCCCAATCCCAATCATCCCGACACACACACAGCTGGTACTCATCACTCCTTCCCGATATGAACCCCCCAGCCACACCCTTCAGTGCTCAGTATTACCTGACGGACTACCTGTGCTTGACCCCGGACTGAATTCCCTGACCAACATCTCTGCCCAAACCTCCGACATACTGCCTGCACATTGCCCGACCTCACGCCTTCCCCCGACACCGATTCTGCCTAACCAAGTGGTACTGTCTGCCTCATGCCTCATTGCCGGGAGCCCGCGCTTGCATCCTCTCTGCCAGCGCTGTGACACTCTGAGGTGGCAAGGTACTGATTTGTACCCATTAGCAATCCACCCAGTCCCCATATACGTTAGGTTAAAAATAAACATGAAAAATGTTTGTGGTTCTATTTTCATATTGGAGTAGGACCAAAACTGGGTGTCACAGATTCATCCTGTTTATTTCCTGTTTTTTTCAGTTCCACCTTGTCCATGCCTCTTGATCATTGCTTTCACCAGTGCCTAGTTTGCATCACCTTTGTCTTTTTATCTTGCTATCCCAGTCTGTGTATATACACTCCCTTGTTGTATCATGTCCTTACAAAGTCTTGTAGGTGTTTAGACTGCAATTCTAGGCCATTGCTTTGTTTTTCTAATGATTTTCCTCATTTCCTAGTTTTCTATTCTTGTTTTCTAGTTGTAGTTTTTCCAAATTGTGTTTTTTCCTGTCTTCTAGTTTTGACCCTATCCTGCCTGTTTTACAGTATCTTTGACCTGTTTGAATAAGATATTTTGAAATGTCCAAATCATTTAGGGGTGTAAAACACAGAGATATTCAAGAAAATGCAGAAACCACAAAATATGCCTTACCTGCATTATATGTATTATTGGGGGAAATTTATTTGACAGTACTACTATGCAACAAGATATAAATATTATATACAATGGGAATGTTTCATTTTGCTTATAAATGCCAGCCAAAGATGAAACTGTGACATTGCTGAGCAGACCTTTCAGTAGCATGGTACTGGAGATGCAAATAAAGCCCAGTAACCCGTGATGCATTTCAGTCTATCTTTTACATTTCCCCTGCTGACAGGACAGTAAAAAATGCATAGCAAATTTTTTTTTTGACTCTAGAACAAAGATTTACACAAAAGTGCTGCTTGAAACTGTTATAACACATCTAAAGAGCTGGCAATTCACTGGTGTACTCTCAATTACAGTTGTGAATCAAAATAGCATTTTATATATTAATTGCTTATCATATGTTATATATTTATTCCAGGAAGCAATATCCCAATTAATTGTGCCTCAGAATCAAAAATGTATTTAGTGTGCAAGCCTTAAATATTTTTTTCGGCGATAGCAGGCTAACTTTAAAATAAATACTAAGAAATTACAATAAACTTGAGGGCCAAAGAAACTTTTGCAATTTTGTATGCTTATTCCTCAGTTTACAAAGTCGAATGCTAAGTAAACAACAATGTGTAATATTAATATGTCTGTCATGAGAACAACGACATATAAGAAATATAAGAACTTATACTTTGCTGCCTGCTGCAGTGAGAGTAGAACCCAGGAGGACCCACCTGCATTGGACTTTCAGAGCCCCAGGGGTAGAGAGTCCACTGGACCATGAGGTTGTTCAAGGGCTCATTGGTGGAAAACTTGCACTCAAGCTCTGCAGTCTGACCGATGCTCACGTTGAGAACTTTTGGAGAAACTTGTACCGTGATCGACAGAGTGCAGCCTACAACATGCAGACCCACATTTCTTAGACCATTTCAAACAAAGCATTTGCATAGTTATTAAATTGTGCCTAAACTTCAGTTAACTACAGAAGATTTTTGGAAATCTGTCAGTTTTATTCAATAGGAAACTATTGTCCTATGGTCCTATTGAGATCTGACAAAGCATAAAAAAAAGATGTATGATGCCAGGATCTTAAGATCTTCAAAACAGTTACTAAAAACCAAAAATGCAATCACAAATAAAAATAAATAGTAACATTATAAATACCTTATGTTTATTGGTCCAGTTTTATACAACAGTTATTAATAGTGTTAAATTCTTCAGTATTATATATACTTCAAATAACTTGACATTTCTGCCATAATCTGATCAAAAATTACTTACCTACAACACTTAACAACACGACAATTGCCCCAAATGGTGACATTTTTCGACGATATTCAAAGCCGTTTTAGAAAAATGTAGAGAAACAATCACCAGCTCACAGGTTCCTCACACTGTAACAATGATTTTTTTTTTTAACCAAACTTATCTTTCCACGCCCTAATGGCCAACACCCTCAGAAACTCCAATGGACAAATCAACACATGATCATGAAGTTGCGGTTACTGTTTGAGTTTGCTCTCCCATTGCCCATGCACGTCTGATGACGTTTGCCCTGCTTGATTTTCTGCCTGATCAGGAAATGATAAAACAATAATTTTTCTATTTTTATATATTATTATTTTTGAATTTTTTATTTGTATTATTAAAACAACCCTTGTTTATGGTGTATTAATGGATATCAGGTAAAATAATAGGGACGGAAGAGAGACAGACACACACACACACACACACACACACAAAAGCATTTTTCGAAACACATGATGCTAACGTGATTATAAGTGGTGGATTAATTACAAAATGGGTTATTCATGAAGCTCAGATTTTTTATTATATTCAGCTCAGCTCTTGTATTATACTTACATTGTTAGGTCGTGACCTTAGTATTATGAGGTTCTATCTGGATTAAAATTAAATGGCAGATAGAACCTTATAATACTGAGGTCACGATGTGGGCTGTTTCAGTGCCACACTCATTTCTTGTCAAAGTATCGATAGGAATTTCAGCCACATCATTGTTTTACCATGGCGGTAAGCATCTACAATGCTTAATCGCAATTCACTTAGAAATCACAAATATTTAAAATCTCAATTAATATTACCACCACACTGAGGTGTGGATGAAGGCTTCACAGTAATGTTTCCACATGTAAAATCTATGTAATTTGGGATGAATAAATTCTTGAACATACAATTAACAAATATCCAATTTTAGTTTGAAATACTGGAAGAGTGAGAGATGCAAAACATGTTTCTCCTATTTTGCTTCATGAAAAAACTCATATCTAATTGTGTGACTAATGACTCACGCTTAAATACACTGATTGTGATAAGTGTAGAGAGAGCTGATTAAATACACACACACACAGGGTTAATGTTTAACTCAGATCACTGCAACAAATCTGAATCATTTCAGCCTTTGCATGTTACAACTTGGACAATGGTTTGACTGCTATTGAAAAATAAAATGTAACGTATACAATTTGCACTAAGCACTAAATTGTAATATTTTGTAAAGCTAAGGTGGTGAAGATTTGCCTTTTGGCACTTTTTGCTGCAGTGAAAGGGAGCAGAGCAGTTTAATTGCTATAAACCATTCAATCCACATTACGCTACAAAGTAAAGAAGTCATTGAGAGAATATTTTTAATGTTACAATGCATGAACTGGTTATGGAAATCAGTATTGCTACCATCATGCTTCCGAATATACACTCAGTGGCCACTTTGTTAAGTACGCCTACCTTTTACCTATACCTATTGGCCATTTTCTCATGTACACCTACTATGTACACCTACTAGGTATACTTTGAAGGTATACAATTACTGACTGTAGCTCAAATTGCTATGCACAGTTTATCAGCCCTCCTCTACCCCATCCATCAGTGGACAGGGACCACCATAGGACCATTGCTGACCAGATATTATATCGTGCAGTGGTCTTATGGTTCAAACCCTTGTGGAAACAATCCAAAATTCAGAACAAAAGGATAAAACATGCCTCAGGACCAACAGAACCTACAACTGTACCAAGAATTAAGTTACTCACAGGTGCAATTAATTATTTATTAATGAGTATAAATGAGATGTTCTAAAGTGTTTCATAAAGTGAGTGTTTCAGCAAGTATGTACTTGTATGTATGTATGTATTTGTCTACAATAGAATATAAATTGTGACCAATTTATAAAATAATTTCACAATCATATCTAATTTGCTATTATTGTATGCTATTTGTTTCCCCACAAAAAATATAAAGAAACTATCGCTGTATGCAATCAACTTCAGTTCAATATTGGACCACTTTTACCTGCAGAACATTTCAAGCATTTTCAAATGCTCATTTTCATGAAGTGTGCTAATAATTCTGGAGTTGACTGTACTGCACACTCCTTTGCTGCATCATGTCTTCGCAAAGTCTTGTATGTGTTTATGTTGCAATTCTAGGTCATAGCTTTCTTGTTGTTGTCACTTAGTTTCCCGATTTTCAAATTTTGCAGTCTGTTTTTTTTGTTTTATAGTTCCTCCAAGTTGTGTTTCAGCTATCTTCTGCTTTCGATCCTATCCTGTCTGTTTTTGAGTATGAGCATTGGTTTGTTTGTAATGACCATGACTGTCTGTGATCTGACCTCTACTGGAGATTTTGAACATAATTGGTAATGCCCATTTAGGGCTGTAAATTAGGGAATGATTCATGAAAATAAGAAACTTAGAAATACAGTATGCCTTACATGCATTATAAGCATTTCTTGCATCAATGTTTTTTTTTTTTTTTTTTTACAGCATTACTATGCAACAAGAGAAAATATTGTACATCGAGAGAATGTTTAATTTTGCCTATAGACTTTACTCTTTAGCCATAGATGAAACTGTGCCAATGTTGAACAGACCTTTTGTTTCACTCCCAGGGTGTGTCTAGGGCTACTACAGGTGCAAATAAAGCCAAGTAACTGGTGATGCATTTTAGTCTTTGACACTCCCTCTGCTGACAGGACAGAAAAACACCCAGCATCAACGCTGAGCCAACAGAAAGTTATTGTACTCTAAAACAAACAGATTAACACCAAATCACTGCTTGAAACTGTTAAAGCACATATAAAAAGCAGGTGGACATATCTGGTGTACTCTTATTTACAGTAGTTGTTATAAATACAGTGAATGAAAATAGCATTTAAAAAGTCACTGTTATACATTAATTACATATTTGTGTAAGTTCTGAAATACAGCTGGCCTGAATGACAAAATATGAGAAGTAAATTTTAGAGCAATAAGTCTATACAGTAGCCAACTTAGCTGTGGGACTCATGAGTTACCAAGGTAACGTTAGTTTACTCTGGTAAATTAGCTAGCTAATAGCATGCTCAGTGAAGGGAGACGTATTTTGTACATCAATACAAGCAGACACCTTTGAAATCAGAGTTTGGTTACCTGTTGCTGATTCATTATTTATTGTAATGAGGCCCCCATCTGAATCAATTGCCTGCTATTGTAATGACCTGTGCTGTGCACCTGAGTATAAGGAGTTGGAAGAGCAGTTGGAGGATTGTCAAAAATGAACATTACCCAGCAGTTATGGAGAGCTTTGTCTTTGGTAAACAAATGTAGGATTAATTTGCTGCTTTGAAGCAGAAATGGCATATTTTTCAAGGCTTATTTCACTCTTTATTTTGGGCTGTAATTCGGTGTATGCGACTTTTTTGCTGTCAATAGCAATATGATGTGGCATAAAAACAAGAGACATTTTTTTTTTTATAAATCACAAAAAATGAAGAGGCGATTAATTAAATAAATGTCTAATAGTTGCCTAATTTATTGAAAATCTAAGACTGATAGTCATGAAAAGTCCCGGTTGGGACAAATCATGTTAAATTGCCAACCACCCAATAAAATATAATTTTGATGCCACAGTAGTATCAGCAGATTCTAATAATAATGGAGAAGCAGGCCAAAAGAAAATCCCAATTTCTTACTTGATGCAATGCATCACTGTCACTGACTGCCCCTGATATGTAAGTGGACTGCATCTGTCACTTTTAAAATCACTTTAGCGAGCATTATCATTATTTACCCCATGGGTACCCTTGATATACCATGTTATTTATCCTAAATTAGATAAGACAATATATAGTAAGGGGTTAAATTGGGCGTTCCGGCTCCCTCAGTAACTTGGAGAGGGTAAAAATGTGAGTTTTCCGCTTTTACCTATAGCGTGATGGTCGGCAAGAACCATTAATCAAATTCATTGCCTCTGCGTCACAGCAACAAAATGACCAATCGTGTTTCAAAGGAAAAAAGTAACGACCAATCATGTTTCATTGTTGACAGACGTCGTCCAGTTTATTGTCCAGTGTGTGACGAATGTTTGCTTAAAATCACTTCAAAATCCAGTTGATTTTAACAGTGCTGGTGTGTTAACTGTCCATGTTCATCTAACCGAACGTTTAATGATATATGCGACTATCTTTCCTTTAACTCAGTCCTCATTGTGTTGAAATTAGTTAATCAGATTAGGTGTAAATGTAGGTAGTTTATTGGCCTGGTGATTAGGTTAGATAGTTAACCTAGCAAGCTAGTTCATAGTGTAATCTGCTTTCACGAACACAAGATTTGACGATAGATGAATTCAAATCACTGTCAAGAGTTCCACCAGTAGCGACTTCTGGCATAAGTGACATCGGCAATAGCTTAGGCCGCTTAGGTGCGCTCTTTGCGCATAGACGCACGAATGCGTGCACACTTCTCGAATCTGCGCAACGTTCATGTCGGGGCATCTGGCATGTCCAGAACATGCGCCCCTATAGCTGTTTAATGCTAAAATAACCTAGGGAGCTATCTTCTTTGCTGCATTCAAGCACAGCCATTGGTAATAGATTGACCTTTTAATGAAAACCACTGCAAGCTTTGAGTAAATATTAAAATCAGTAGTAGTTGTTTGGTGTTGTGACTTTAGTCTAATTCACTCTTTTAAAGTAACTGTTGGTTAAATTTGTCCTTTAGTAGCTAGCTATGAAATGCTAAATTATTGGTGAAGCTAGGTATGTACAATTTTTTATTAATGTTAGCCAATGGTTTGTTAATGGAACTGTTTTACATTGATCTTTATCAGATTGTTTACTTTTTGGGTATCTGTGACTTACAGGGTGATCACTGATGTGGATTTATGAAATAACTGAAGTTTGGGAGAAAGGCCACGTCTGAATCTCCACCTTCCTAGTTAACTTCCTATAAATTCCTATCTCTTCCTTTCTCTCTTCGTGACAGAGTTCGCATGACGGGGCCTCACTCCGACTGCACTAAATCCAAACGCTTCTGTTTGTATTAAATGTTTCCTTGCTTACCTCGGAAATCAACATCGATGCATTAGACAAAGAGCTTTCCAACTGCTGGCACTCGCTAGCCTTCCCTACTTGATACCCTTGCGCAGCACCGCATCTTAGCATGCAATATACAGCTACTGCTCCCAACAGCTTTACACCTGTTCAGGCAACCACGTTCCCGAAGCTCTGCAGCTCTGGCACTTTTGCTCGCTTCCTCATTCCAGTACTGCTCCCCGCATTTCAGACTCAAGCCTTTGAAAGTTTAAAGGACAAGGGAATTCCCCCCGATTGTTCTGCATGCAAATGTAGTCATTTACATTCTACTTTGGCACCATAAAAGGTAAACAACACTAGGCCTCTATCAGCATGACATTGCCGTACGACACTCCCACAGCCACATCAATGGCGTTGCCATTTTGGAGGGGGCAACTTCCTCATTCAGCTTATTGACTTTAATTGAAGTGTCAAATAAGATATTTAAAAAAAAACTGGCAAGACTTTGAATGCAAGCACACACAAGGAATCACTTTTCACAGTACAATCATGTCACCACCCCAGCAAGGCCCCAGCGGTCTCTACTTCAATGAACAGTCCTAAAGATATCAGGTCGCCCCCTCTCCGTTTTCAGCGGTCGCAGCCCCTCTGTCTCCCAATGGTCGCAGTCCCTCTCACTCATTCCCTCTCTTAAGGATCATAGATGCTCTCACTCAGTCTCTCTCAAGGACCGCAGATGCTCTCTCTCCCAGTTTCTACCTCAAGGATCGCAGACGCTCTCCATCGCTCTTTAGTATTGCATCCCCTTTTCTAAATGATCACAGCCTCATTGCCTTTCTCGCAGCCTCATTCCCCTTCATCCTAGCCTCTCCTACTCATCCTAACCTCCTCCCTTATTCATCCTAACCCCTTCCCTCACACATCCCAACCCCTCCCTCACATATCCTATCCCTCTTTACTAATCCCAACCCCTCACTCATCATAATAATACCCTCCCTTATTCATCCTAATACCCTCCCTCATCCTTCCAACCCCCCCCCATTCACAGTACAGAGGGTGGTCCCAGGTGAGATGGGGCGCAGAGGACAGCTGAGGCGGAGATGCCCTGGCTGACCACAGTAGAGGCAGAGATGTTGTCTAATTCTCCATTTTCGTTCCTCCATGGTGAGCTGGGACTGGCCCAATTGCAAGGGTTCGTCCGGTACCATAATGGGAACCGAGGAGGGTTGGAAACTTGCGCTGTGTGTCCTCCGTCTGTACCTGAGCAGGTTATCTAGCGAGATAGATAGCTGAATATACTTCTCGAGAGAGAATATGTCACCCCAACATGCCATCTCGGTCTGGAGCTCCAGTGCTAATCCTCGGCGGTACATAGTAAGTAGGGCGGGTTCACTCCATCCGTTACCCGCTGCGATCATGCGGAACTCGATGGCATACTCTGACGCTGTACGCCCTGTCTGCCGGATCTCACATAAAAGAGAGCCGGGATCCCGCCCCGCTGCTGGATGATCAAATATGGCCTTGAACTGCGTGAGCAACTGGCTTTCTGAGGTGAGAATGCTACTCTCCTGGTGCCAGAGGGCGGTAGCCCACTCCTTAGCCTTCCCACAAAATGGATCTTATCTGTCTTGACTGCAAACTGATCGGGGTGGTGTAGGATGTATAATGCACATTGCATTAGGAAGCTCTGACACTGGCTAGCTGAGCAGTCGTAGCACTCCGGTATGACGAGGTATGTAGCTTGGGATGGACTACTCGTGGCGGTAGGTGCTTCGGGAGGCTGCACCTGAGCTCCGGGGGTCGTCGAGAAGGAAGCCTGAGCTATTCCTGCATTAGCTGGAATAACTCCTCCATGCGTTGTTCCTAACGCGCCATGCGAGAGTTGAACTCCGCTGGATCCATAGCGTGGCAAAGTCTTCTGTAACGTCGGCACTCATGTATACACACGAAGTAGGATCCAAAAGCAGAGTCTTTATTAACAAATACAATCCAAAGAGGGTAATCCAAAGTACAGGCAGTAAGTCGAGTAAACCGGGTGATCAAACAGAAGGCAAACAAAACAAAAGGAACAGGCAATATCCGTAGTCGTGATAACAGGCAGTAAAGTCAGAAACCAGAAATCCAATGGGCTAGGGAAACGCTCAGAATTGTTATATAAATATGGGCAAGACTTTGCAACGTGTCCGAGTAAGTGAGCTGTATAAATAGTAAATATGATGACTGTGAAATGTGCAACAGGTGTGTGAACTGTGAATGGGAAGTGTTATAACACCCCGGACACTGAGACCTCTTGTTGTGGGGGGTAGTAGTGTCAGTGGAGACAGTGACAATAATTGCATGAATGAGAAGGTGTCCAGGTGTTCCTAATAAAGTGTTCGGTGAGTGTATATATAAATATATTGAATATGGCCTCTAGGAAAAAGTTACTTACATGTGAAACACTTAAAATGTTTCCTAAGCTAGGGTAGCTTAACTTCACAATGAAGATAATTACTGTATTATAGCATTGTTGAAATTTGTATGTAGGGCACCAGTATGTAGGTTCTGCACTGTAAATATTTTTAAATAAGTCTTATAAAATTGCATCTTTTATTATAATTGATTTATAATCAATTTATAATTAAGTAAAAATGATTAAAACCTCATTTAGAAACTGAGAATAATTGATGAACCAAATTATGAGTTCTTAAATGGTGTTGGCTTTCAGCAATGTCTGAGTGATAACATGATAAGAGGGCATTTTTGAATGCACAAAACAGTGTGGCTGTGCACGCTGTAATAGAGGGAGAATGATATACAGTATGTGGAGTTAGGCGCATTTGTGACTGGGTTATAAACATGTATGTGTCACGCTGTTGTCGAGGGATGGATACATGCGCGTAGTCGCTGAACAACATAGCTTTTATTCTTAGCTTAATAGCTGAGGATGGGGATGTGAAGGGAGGTTTATAGATTCCATGTTGCGCTGATCAAGTGTCGAACTATGGAATGATTTCCTGGAAAAACAATAAGGTTAACTGCAAATGAACTGTAAATGTATATCCTTATCTTATTGGTACTAAGCGTGTGCAAGCTCTGATATAAAATTAATCTCTTTGTCAGATGTTACTATGGTATACTGAAGTATAATTACAAGCATTTCATAAGTGTCAAAGGCTTTTATTGA
>JAOUQW010042889.1:0-16917 GCA_028565825.1 Olivaichthys viedmensis | reverse complement strand
ACCCTCCCTGCTCCAGGGGCGCTGTATCATGGCTGACCCTGCGCTCTGACCCCAGCTTACCAACATGCTGGCATATGTGAAAAATCAATTTCACTGTATTGTATATGTGACAATAAAGGAGCATACTTTTCTAGTTCCTTCTCTGATGTTTATGCAGGTATCATGTGTGGTTGTGCTTCCTGCATTGATGAAATGGTAAAAAAAAAAAAAATCCTCTCATAGACAGACAAATATAAAGACAAATGTGAACACCCGGAGACTCATGACTCACTTGTGACAAATGGCTGTAATATGGGACACTGGTTACCAGACAAGCCATTGATATAATAGATGATGTGCCCCGAGACAGACATATCGATGCTAATGTACCACTGGACAACAGAGATGCTGACTGAACCACTGATGCTACACAAACTGACTGACAATTTGATGGACAACTGTTCCAGGGGGACTAAAAATAGATATCAGACCCAGGTCACATTGTGCATTGATCACTTCTGCAAATCAAAATGTATGTAAAGAGTATTTAAGGTTATGGTAAGGAGCAGGACGTTGGTGAGACTGGGTTTCCAATCAAGCCACAAATACACCACAAATGCCGATTTCTGGTCAAAACTGAACATTTTGGCTGTAAATATGTTGTGCTAACACAGTCCCCCCTTTTACAGTCCCCTAAGTTCTCGGTATTAACTGGGTAAGTGTATGGTACAAACTCTAAAGTATTGGGTAATTATTTTGAATAAAATAAACATGGTAAGTACCAAGAAATTCTTACAAAATTACACTGAAATGTTAGGCAACTTCTAGCTATTAAGCAAGCAAGTGTGTAGTACAAACTCCAAAGAACTGGTTAATTGTTTTGGTTTGCAATGATGGTAAGTACCAAGGTGGTAAGTAGAAACATACACTCAATTTTACAGTAATACTACATGTTTAAGCAGGAAAGTAAATTGGAAAATTAAAAGTAAATGCAAAGACATTATGTTAATGTTACTTAAACCTGCTGCTTGTCCAGTATTTAGCTGGTAACTGCGAAACCTTTATTCATTTTACAAAAAAGCATATGACAATGGCACTACTTTTGAAATTAGATTTACTTTCACTGTAATTGTTGTTATATATAGCTGTATGGTCTTATAAAGCATGGAACTGTCTATTACCACGAAATGTGACTAAACCTAGGCTGTAAATGAAAGTGATGATTCTTACTGTTGATTTATTGGGTCCTTACCAATGACCTTCTATTTACCACCTTGTTACTCCAAGTAATTTTCCAATTATGACATTTCAGTGTACTTTAGTTAAAATATCTTGGTACTTGATACTATCTTTTTACACCAAAATAATTACCCAGTTATTTGGTGTTTTTACCGCACACATACCTGCTTAATAGCTAGACCTTGTCCGGCATGTCAGTGTACTTTAGTTAAAATGTCTTGCCATCTTTTTACCCCATTTTTACTTGATTAATACCTAGAACCTAGGGGACTGTAAATGTAGAAGAAGAATTACCGATGTGGTTCCCCGTTGGATGTCACTGTTTCTGTGTGTGTGTGTATGAGTTCAATCATGATCTATGAAAGTGCTGCAGGTGTCTCGTAGTTGTGTGCATGAACCTGCTGGGAAGTGATACACTGCCTGCCAGGTACCTCTATCCTCACGTTAAATCATCTCCACTTCCTCATCTTCTACTGACTTCTACTGTTGGTTCTCTGAATGAGATACAGGAAGTGTTTCGCACTGGACAGTCTTCTACAGACGGAGGGTTCTGCACCGTAACTGGGCGGCGTCTCAAAAATCCACTGGACGATCCACTCATTGAGTTTATCAAACAAAAATATTAAGCAGGAAGTGGAATCTCTGTGATTTAGAAACAAAGACACAATCCTTGGTGATGTTAACGACTAACTCTGATAATGACAAATTCTCTTTAGAGGCTCCTCTAAAACGGAACGCTAATTAAAAAGGTCATTCTGGTACCCAAGGTTAATGATTTTATTTTATGTCACGCTGCAAATCTCCTCCGTCTGAGCCTACTTTTTGTTCCTGTTCATTTCTTTTCTGTATTTTACATCCAAATCACACAAGTAGAATACATACATACTGAATTTTTTTTATCTGTGTTCTATGAATATATAATGAAGGAATGTGAAACATTTCACACGAATCAACAACTTTGGCTGTTTTCTAAAAAAAAGAAAAAAAAAGAATAAAACCCCCCCACAAATATTCAAGTCATAAATATTCATATATGTGAGTGAGAGGATCAGCTGTTTCACCTCATCGCATCATTCTGATTGGCCATAATTTTAACCGAGGTGATTTCCTGCTCATTTGCATTAGCACCCAATAAATCTATCTTCTCTCCTAATATTCATTTTGACAGTTTTTACAGAAAAAAAAAATTGGGTTAGGGCAAAAGACGAAAAAAAGAAGAAGCTTATTTAGGAGCGAATGTGTGTCTGTCCTGCAAACTGAATCCATCTTTAAATGCGTATAGATAGAGCGGGTGCGTTTTTTGATCCAAAAGATATATCTGTTGATGCAAACATCTGTTAGGCATGTCATTCCACCCCATCTATAATGCATTTCAATCAGCCAGAAAACCATTTCATTTCCTTTCAGCTATATTTCCTCAAAAAAAAAAAAAAAGAGCGTCACAGCAGCCTGTCATGTATCCAAGAATGCTTATAGAATTCTGAATGTAAGAGTCTGGCTGACTGGCGTCCTACATTTCAGTCCGAATCAAAATCAAGGTTTTTTTCCTTCCACAGATGCCACAGCTGTCTTAGTTTGTCCCCATAGAGAGACTCTGTTTAGCCAAAGTGATATACACATATAGGGGTTTCTGGTTCTGGGACTAGAGATGGTCGAAGCAATATGAGGTAAAAATGATCTCAACTCATCAAGGTACTAGGATTAAAGGGATTACAAAACTCAAAAAGCACCAAAACTTTGCAAACATAAACCTCTCTCTCTGACATACATTCTGATCCAAAACTCCCTGCGTTCCATCAAAAAATGCATTCCTACGTTTTGACGTTCCACTCTAAAGCTCAATCTAATAACCCTTAATCACTTCCATGAATGGATCATTTCTGTCTTTTTCACTCAAATAGGAAGAGACTGATAGAAATTAGACAGTACAATGCACAACAATGAGTCCAGGTTGATCTTACTGCATCTTAAACGTAATCTTGGTGCTTGCTCATTTGCTTCAGTGCAAAATGTTAGTGGACGATTTGAGACTTTACCACCCTACAAAAATCAGGTACTACATACTCAAGTATATATTTTATAGCATATGAAATATAGTGTATAGTACACCATTTGGGAGCTTCTCAGGTGTCACACCGGTTCACCAAACCAAAACTCCTTGTCCAACAGATGTCGCAGTCTCCCAATTACTAACTGTTACCATGGCTATTAATTCGTGTTCTTAAATGCCACTTTCCCAAAACCCCACTGCATAGTCTTTCCAATTTATCAGTAGGTTCTGAGCTGTGTTTTCTGTGCACCTAGTTTATTGACTCAGTGGTTTTGACCTTGGACTGTCTTGCTGTATTCTGCCTTTGAGTCTTTCTTCTAATCATCGTTTTCTTCTGTCTGTGCAGGTAAAATCCCAGAACAGCCTTGATTCTGTTTTTATCAACAAAAAAAAGCACTCTATGACTGAATATCTTACTTTTAATTTAACATAAAAAAATTTTGGAAAATGAATGTTTGGAAATCTAAAATTTGCTCTTTTCTAATGACGCACTAATGCAGAAGACATCAAATAGACATCTAAGACAACGTTTATATAAAAAAAGCTAATTAAGGTGCCTAAGACCTTTGCACAGTACTATACATACCTCTGCACACATGTCAAATCTGGCTATTCTCCTGATCATGGGATGGGTCTTATTGAACACTCCACTACTTAACAGCACATTGGGTAGAGGAAAGAGGTAGTGAGTGCATGTTCATCTTAGTTTACAGACCTGCAGCCTTATACTACAACTCATTCACCTGGGAGAGAGAAGGAGAGAGCTGAGTGGTCTGGAGAATTCAAGGATAACCCACTTTATTTTACTTTTTCAAATGGGGAAGTGGGTCATCTTTAATACAAATGGGACATGCATGGCTATAAATACAGTAGAAGGGTGCAATTACATGTTAACAGGGACAGAAAGTCACAAACCCACTATGATTCTTAGGACCGGTTTCTACCTTCTTGTGCTCAATTTGATGATTTATATCATAAGAATTCCAAACCTTATAACAAGTTTAAACCGGACTTTCTAATGCATTTAATATGCCATTTTTCAAAACTGGTAAATCATTGTACAGACTCATACTTTTAGTAAACTATGAGAAAATACCATTTTAAACATACTTATTCAGGTGTTTTTATTGAAACAAAAAGTAATTTCATATTTGATTTAACTTATAAATGAACAAATCTCCCCCAAATGAGATATCATTACCCCACACTATATCATTAACTTCATTTAGTCATTCAGTCAATTCAGATAAGTATATGAGAAAGAAATCAATCTGAATAATAAGGTTCTTCTGAAAGGCAATCAGAGAGAGTTTCGAAAAGCGAGCAAGCTGGAGGCAAAATTAAATATTGTTTTTGTTTTGTTTTTCAGATGGGCTCAAATTTACAGAACTCACAAGACAGTAGAAAATTAGCAGCCTTAATCTGTCATAGTCATATGAATAATAATGACAGTGGTGCTCTATCTGCAAGTGTATTCATCCAGTTAAATTAGAACATTAACTATTGGTTATTAACTACAGTTTCCTTTTAGAAACCATTTCATCTGTGAAATGAGCTCAGTTCAGATGGCATGTTCATTTTTAATTCAATGCTCTTGGCCCTTCTCTGCACTGGCAGTTGAATGCTGGTTATTATTTCCTTTTAGGCGCACCGTGTAGTCATCCCTCATTTCTCAAAACGCTTCTTTGCACCATCAGGAGAAGCAAACTGACAGGATTTGATAAGGACTAGATATAAAATGTGTTGCATTCATGATTTTGAGAGTCAGATGTGCAGTAAGATGTCTGTCATCTCAAGAATACTTCAATAATTTAACCTTTTAAAGTGTCTTTTAGCAATTTGCTCGTTTTCTAAACTGGACTTGATCCAACTCGATTGTCAGTCTATCTTGCTAGGTTTAACAACACTATATGGACACTCCGACCATTCATCTTAGGACATGCATCTATCTCTTACCTACATTAGTACTCATCATAACTTCTCTATATATTCATAGAACAATCATAGAATATTATGAACTGGAATTCAGACGGCAACCACAAAAAAGCTGATCCTATTTCATAGATAAATGGGGATATAACAGTGTTTTGGTGAAGTGGTAGATGTAGATAATGGTCTAGAAGGTCAACATTACCCTGCAGGAGAAGATATTTACTTACAACTTTTCCCACCTGAAAAGCACAATTGCTTCTACTGAATGTCAGTGCTTTTATCCAGTGTGCCATCTTGAAGGTCAGCGCATGTCTAAGAACATGAGTTTAGAACAGTGCAAAACACACTATGAGAAAACGACACTGTTGTAAATGTCTTCTCATATGTTCTCACAAATAATGTGTGGTTATCAACCTCAAATGTTAGAGCATATAATATTTCAGGTAAAGAAAGGAGAAGAAAGCCTCGGCACGAACCTCTGAAGTAAATTTCCCTTGAGTACCTTCTAAGTTGAAGTCTGATGTTTCTGTTTTGGTTCTGTTGGAATTAAGTGCAGCATTTGACGCCATTGACCATGATATTTGAATGGACAGGCTTGAAACCACAGTCGGGTTAGACAGACAAGTTCTGGCCTGGTTTAGATCTTATTTGCCAGACAGTTACCAGTTTTTTTTTACGCAAATCAAGATTCTTCAAAGCCTAAAAAGTGCAAAATGGTGTTCCACAAGGTTCTGTTCTAGGTCCCCTTAGGTTGTCAATTCAAATCCCGGCACCGCCAAGCTGCCACTGTTGGGTCCTTGAGCAAGGCCCTTATCCCTCGACTGCTCAGTTGTAGACGTTTTGTAACTCAATTGTTATTACAGCAAATCCAGGGAAATAGTTTTTGTGTGATAGAATTTAAATGAATGGTTTAGGACTAGAAAGTACATGCCAGTAGCAGCATGCAATATATTAATTTAAGGATGTGGGATTAATGCATTAACTTTGGTTAAATCAGGATTCGTGGTGTTGCTTTTGCCCTTCACCTTCACCTAATGACTGTGTTATCCAGTCATAATATTTTGATACAGCTCAGTCAATGTACATGACATTGAGGCCATGATATACTAAGACCCCAAATAGAGTGTCCATTTGCTTGTGCAATCTTATACATCGCGTGTGCAGTTAGTGAACGTGTTGCAGGTGATTTACAAAGAATAATTGCGGAAATGACATAACATGCTTGCTTGAAATTGCCTTGGGGACATGAGATGTGTCAAAGCAAACATACAGTATCAGCCCTGGTTTGATCTTCTCTTTTTCTCTACCAGCTGTCTTAGGATCAGTGTGTGGAGAAGTCACAGCTCTTAAAATTCTCCAGATACCCTTTCCAAGCAAATTCTCCAAATATCCCCTCCATGCTTCAGACCCTATGGACCAGATGGGTTCCATTTAATGGAAAGAAGCTAACAAATCTGGACATATACAGACTCTTGCAACACCCCTCACACCCTCTGAGCTGGGACACTATTTTCAAACTTCCTTCAAAAAGATGATAAATGCTAGTAAAGCAATGAGGTGCCCGTGAAACTTCCTTGACACCACCATCACTGTCATCTCTGTCACTTTGACTTTCAGACAGGAGATGTGTGTGAGAAGATTCCCCTGAGCTTAAAAGCTGCATAAGTCATTCTGTATGTCTCCCTCTTTTAATGTATCTTCCATATCACACTCCACAGCACCTCTCCATCACTCGCTCATATGATCAGTTTCATAAAGTTAACCATCAGATAAGATCATTTCATTTTCACAGATGAATCAATATCTCTGGATGGATGAAGGCCGTACTACTGACGTTACTGATGGCCCATAGATAGGCAGACGGCAAACAAAATCCCTCTACATATTTCAAGGTCCTTATTAATCTTACATACAGAGTGAATCCAGTGGTTTAAGAGGAATGAATGCACTTGCACTTGCCTGGTTTAGATCTTATATGACAGAACGTTAGTAGTTTGTTAACGTTAATAGAGATTCTTCAAAGTCTAAAAAGTGCAAAATGGTGTCACACAAGGTTCTGTTCTAGGCCCTCTATTATTCTCACTTTGGCTTTTTGGACATGTAATTTACAAACATGATGACATTCACTTCTACGCTGATGATACCCAATTATACTTATTAGTTTTGGCCAGATTTAGCGGCACAGCTACTCAAAATTGAAGACTGTGTAAAAGGCATAAAGGCTTGGATGAATAAAAACTTCCTTCTTTACATTCTGATAAAACAGAAATACTGATGTTGGGTACTAAGTCTGCCCGCAATAAGGTCACTGATTTCACCCTAGAGCTTGACGGCTATTCTGTGAAACCTAAATCTACATTTAAGCACCTTGGTGTAACTCTAGTAACATGTCCAAAATAAGAAATATGCTAATCTTACATGATGCTGAGAAACTAGTGCATGCTTTCATAACCTCTAGATCGGACTATTGTTATGTGTTCCTATCTGACTACCCTGCTGTCTCTTTAAGGAAGCTTCAGCTAGTTCAGAATGCAGCAGCCCGAGTCCTTACCAGGAAAAGAAAGTCAAAGCACATTACCCCGGTTCTATTCAAGCTACACTGGATGCCTATTAAGTTCCACATACACATACATTCCCCACTACAAAGTTCTGCTTATGACTTTTAAAGCTCCAAATGGTTTTAACTCCGGTGTATATTGCTGATCTTATGAAGCAGTACAGCCCATCCCAAGAACTTCGCTTAGCCGAGGCAGGCCTCCTATTAATCCTGAGGATCATTTGCAGATAATTTATCACCCCTAACCTCTGGAATCGTGTCCCAGAGAATATCAGGAATGCTCTATAGCTTTTAGATCCAATAAAATCACTCTGCTGATTAGAACTCGTATATATTTTTGGTGATGTGTTTCAGAATTACATCAACATGAAAACTGGTCCCTACCCTCTACGTACTGCTCATAGTTTGCCTTTTAATTTTAAAGGACACAGATGATGAATAGTGTAATCCAGAACGAGTGTGTTTTCTTTGTATGAAATCCAATAGATGGTTGACTAATCAAAGCCAATATCATGCTGTTGTTCCAGAGGCAAAGCCACATTTCTTCTCCCTCACTGTTCTCCCCCTAATGAGCTACTCAACATTACAATGAGAACAAGTTTTGATGGGTAAATGATAATGACTAAGTCTCCCTCCATGAGGACTCTGCAGTTTAGTTCACTTTGCTTATATGATCAAAGGTGATCAATGATTTTTAGACTCAGTACAGTTAGTATATGCCATTTGGTTATTTAATCTAATGACAAGAGGGATACCAGCAAATAAATAAATGGACACAAGTAAAATCAAGATTGGTTATTCTCAGCTAATTTAAGATTTATCTTGATTATTATCTGAAGGTCATCCTCTTTCATCTGCTTCTCACCACACCTAATCAGACGATCAGAGAAACAACACCCAACAACCAGCCCAGGGCCAGGAGATAATTACAGAGTGTAAACTCTCCAGAGATCCATGTAATAACTACGAACATGTCTGAAAAGAACGCAGACCAGCTGATGTGTATTTATAAGCAGGATCTCAGTGGGCAGCAGGCCATGATGCTAACGATCGTTTCAGAAAACAGTTTGTAGCTGGCATGTCACGTGTGCTGATCTGATGCAACAGAGTGTTAAAAAAGGTTATTGTAATGAATGCACCACAACTTATATCAAGTGAAATGCAATGGCTAATTGAGATTACACAATCCAAGTCATATAAAAAGTTACAGATGTCCAAGGTTATGGCTAGGGGTGGGGTTAGCTTATGACATCTTTTGTATGTACAGTAAATCCATATAATCAGCCACGGCTCAGTATAATTCTTAGAGATTTTGCATGAGATCAGGCTATTTCAGTGGTACATAAAGAGACTTGGCTTAGTTATCATGCTAACATTACAGCTCATTAGGTGACTATACTTCAAGCTAAATACAAGTTTGTTTGCTGATGGTCATGCTGTCGTTTAGACCTGACCTGCGTTTAATCCTCTAGTCAATATTTCCTACTAGATTTATTTTTGATCACTTGCCATTGTAACAAAGCAGGCTTGAGAAGAAACCACAAAAGCAGATAAGCCTGGTTTAGATCTTATTTGACAGACAGTTACCAGTTTGTTAACGTTAATAGAGATTCTTCAAAGGCTAAAATATCAAAATAGTGTCCCACAAGGTTCTGTTCTAGGCCCTCTATTATTCTTCCTTTATATCCTTGACAGATAAGCACAGAAAAGCAGGGAAGGCAAAACTCTGAGACAGTATGGTGTAAAATCCCAAATCCAAAGAAGCTTTGTTCCAAATTTCTAATCACGGCTGCATTAAAAAAAAAACCCAGAAGAATAAGTGTAAAAAAATCAGAGGCAGGGAAAAAACAAACCAAGGTCAAAAATTACGTCCTAATTTGACTGAATGATTGAAATAAGGTTGGATTTCGTACAAATGAAGTCATAAGAAAAGATTTGAATGCAAACCCTGCCCCTAACACTTTAATCTTCATAACTTTTCAAACAAATTGACTCGTGTGAATTGTTACGAATTTGCAAAAAAGAATGAGCATGACTATTGTATTTAGCTCTCATGTGAAATTTGTAGGAGTTTCTAATGAACTGGTGTGATTCGATGGATTTACAAACAAAAAGAAGTCATAAGTTAACCCCACCCTAAACTGACCCTAACCATAGAACATGTTACTTTTTTTTTTATGACTTGAGTCGTGCAAATTGTTACGGATTTGGAAAACGTGAGCCCAATAACACGGTTCTGGATTCTTCAAGGAAATTACAAGATTTTGCACTAACCGAAAGGTAGGTAAGCTATAAATATTGGTAGGCTAATAAGAGAAGTGTTGATGCTGATAGTTAAACAAGTCCGCAATAATTTGGTACGTGCAACTCCTGCTGGACTTGGGGTGTGTTCTGGTGGTCTGGTGCGACAGCCATGTTCATGTTGACAGAGTCTTGTTTTTTAACCAACCGACTTTTACAGTTACGGGTAGGGTGAACGTGTGGTTAGTGATTGTAGCTTTTCTTACTATTTCATTCAAATGAAATCAAAATTAGAATTCATAGAAATTTGATGTTCATAGAAAATGTTAAATCAAATCTAAACTTATGATGGCCTGGAGGTCAAAAACCCATATCATCGCTGATCACTGTATACAATCCTATAATAAATGCAAAATGCACTTGCAGTGTGTCTGAAATTAACATTTAGTTATTTTATGCAAAACCCTAATCTGAGGAAGAAAATAGAAAACAACCCACACTGGCAGCTCAAAAGTAGACCAATTGAGCAGGAAAACCACCCACCTGGCAACATGCACTCCACTAATTTACACCTGGTTTTTGTGAGGTGGTGAAAGTTAGGTGCAAAACTGATTGCCGCTAATCTCCCAAACTTTCGTAAATCGAACGGAATATGTAATCAGCCGCATTTCCAACATCTCTACCCTATTTTTCGCAGACTTCCGCCCTCAAATGCATATTATTGAGGACGAAAAATGCACTTTGTGTGCTGCCATGTACATACCCCATAAACTGCGCGTTTAGGCTCGTACGCCAGTTTCATACAACACATCCACTTTTTTGTTTGGGTCCCTGAAACCGGGCGGAAACAGCTTGGCACATCAGGCCCTGAAAGAGAAGCTCAGATAGCAGCTGACTGACTCTCCACAGAGCGACCGAAAATAAAATAAACTCATGCTTCACATTACAAATGTTGTTTATTGTGTCTGTGAGAGGCTGTCGGAGCCTGAATGATATGCAGATTCACCACAAATAAACAGGAGAGCACTGAGAGGTTGATTATAGTTCAACTAAAGACTTCTCTGTGTTGCTGCTCAGGAGAAATATGAATTACTTCATTCGGAAATCATCCTAAATGGGATACTGTTGGGGAAAGCTCAGACTTTTATGAATATATTGATAGCTATATGGTACTATTTTGGCTTTCATGGGTGCAGTGTTGCTTCTTTTGCCACTTTTGTCAACCCCGAACAATAAATGTGTATCAATGTGTGCTAGGACACAGACTGAATTAGAGCTTTTCCAGCCAGCAGTTCATCCATCCAGCGACTGGTTCCATCATTAGTTTAATGTGCTGGTGCAGGCCCAGTGAAGACCTGGAGGATTTACAGAGGCACTTCAGAGCCATTTCAGCCCTGGATTATGGCACCCACATCCATTAATCGTGTCCTCGGGCCTGTTCTATACACTGCAGATATATGTTAACACTATATCAGGCAGTATACGACTCCATAATACACACCAGACACACTGATGTGTCTCATCACTAATACTTCATGCATTTATTCCTACATTAACCTTATGGATCCCTGCCTCTTATTTTACACGTTCTCTGGATTACTTTAGAGTTTGTCTGAAACAGTAGTTTCTGCTGAAAAATCGCTTCTACAGTATTTTCTGACCAATAGACCAAGTACAAATTTGGCATCACTTACTGGTGCTTAATAAATAAGCCTAAGCATAACCAAGGAACCGGTAAATATACAATGCTCATTCAAGACTTTACCTTCAAGCTAAAATGATCTACTTTCACCGGTTTTATTTATATTTTTGGATAAAGATTTCATTTGCATTGCTCATATCAGCATCTTGCTATTGAATGTATGCGTTACATCACACAGCAATACATAATTTATGTGATGCATGTATATTATTTACTAGTATTATTTACTTTGAATAACTTGAATGGATTTCATTTTATTTTTCTGAGTATAATTTGCATAGGTTTACAGCTTTTTATAAGGATGGGGTTTATATATATATATATATATATATATATGAATTGCAGTAACATTGGAAAAATCTCTTTACCGGCATTTTCACACATCCTTACTACTGTATATTGACGATAACTCTTGAATAATAGGTGGTACATCCATTCTGATGATTATTTGTCTCCCATACTTTTAGGACATGGCTCATTAAGCCTATTGGTGATGCCCACAACCTCTCAATAAGCCAAATACACTTATACATGGTCCACGGCATTTTTCCTTAGAAGCAGATCTTCTAAATTGACCATGTTTTACACTGTATGTCTTTCTTTCCACTGGAAACTTTTTATTATCGAGTCCAACTCGAACTATGTTCAACTTTCCCCCCATGTTCTCACATTCTCATCGGATACCCTTCTGGCCGCTATTTTTTCCCCCACAGCATATGTTCTAATTTCAGCTAATTTGGCTGATTTCTCCTACTTTATGGCTGTGGTTGAACTGGGTCCTATACGCTCTAATTATGTGATTCACTCCTCTTCGAACATTTTACACTATACTGTACTTCTCTCGTTAAAAATGAGCTTATGTTATCTTTTTATCTCCCGTCTCCCTTTGTGTTTCTATAACTACTGTAGTCTTTATACACTAATGATTGTGTCCCACAATATGAGTTAATTTTGCTTTGCTGTCAATAACAACAACAAAAAAAAGCAGGAGCTTCTTTAAAGTACTGCATAAGGGACATAAATAGGATTCTCTTTTTTCAGTACCCTACATGCTTTCTAGTTTCTATTCTGCTATTGGCTATGCTGTCAGTTGGTAAATGGAAATATTTAAAACACAGAAATTAGAGCTTTCCACATTTCCATATGTACATTCGAATCTTCAGCACTGCTATCGACTCGATCTCCGAACCTTCACCTGTCCCTTCCTGACGCGTAAGAACATTCAATTTACATTATTTAAATCTTGCTAATGCATATGTATGAGGACAGGTATGGTGGCAGCTGGCCTTTCTGCACTCTGGTCCTCAGATTTATGTAGTGTGTCTAAAACATTTTGGTACAAAGACACTCGGGATGAGTTTAGAGAGGCTTTTAAAGATTGGAGGAGAATCTCCCTGATATCTGAAAGAAGGCTTTGAGGCACGGCTGCAGGATGAGGAGTGATGTTTTGTTGTGGTGTCAGTGTGAGTCAGTGCGGGTTCCTATTAATATCACATTTATAAAAATAAAAAATAAAGTGGAGAAATGGTGTGTTGGAGTCGGATGAGTGTCCTTTGAAAAGCTGAAACACTTCAAATCAAAAGTTTCAAGGGGGAAGAGAAGAGACAAAACAATAGTTGTCCCTGTGCTCATTCAGCCAAGAGCATGAAATCTCCTCTACCGCTGCTCCAAAAGCAGAAGCTTTTCCAATGATCCAGGCCGATGATTTCCCTCAGCTCCAGGCTCTGTCCTCTGACTCAAAGTGCCATCCTCCTTCCCTCCAGCGCTGATCTCACCTTTGGCACAGAGCTGACTGAGGTGTTATAGTTCACCGTCTCATTTCTATAGCAGACTGCTTCGGGCAGCATTACTCAAGAAATAATCAGAATTATTTTTTTCCACAGGCCCAAATATTTGAATTCTCCTTCAACTGTAAGTATCTATGTACATGATAGAGGCGGAGCCTAACCCCCTAAAGCGACTCAGTCATTTATTTAAAACACATACATAGATTACGTGAATGGCACTGAGCGAGTTACAAGTCCCCCAAAAGCATCACAGCACACTACTAGGGACACCAGTAAAGGCACCAGTCATTTTACCACCATTCTGTAAGATAGTCACCCAAATTTTGAATAAATAAATAAATAAATAAAAATAAATAAAAAAATGGGCCGGTTTATTACAGCACAATCGTATATTTTTAGTCCATGCAATTAATACAAAATTCATGTTCTTTAAGAATTTTAAGCACCTTCAGCTGTGCATATCAATTTAATTTTGACTTAAAATCCTGAATATCGTGTGCACCATCGAATATTATGCTCAGCAAAATTCACAGGAATCCTAATTAATGAAATTACTCTAACCTTAACCATGAAAACTTTTCATACAAATCAATTGTTTGAGGCAAATGTTTCAGTTTCATCACTGTGGCCATGAAAACCCCAGAAAACTTGTATGAATGATTACAAATAGAGGTGATTTTGATTTTGGATGTAATCCACAGGATTACATCCGCTGACTCCGCCCCTCGCCCTGACCTAAACTGTTCTCAGCTTTCCGCAAGAGTTGGCCTAGGAGAATTATTAATTGTAAGACTGTTTTAGTAAATGTAAAAACCAACCAAACTCAAAGTGATACAAAGTAATATTGTCACGGTTTCCACGCCGTGGAACCTCCTTGTTGGTAGCGCGTGCAGGTTGCCATGGCAACGGCCGCCATTAGCATCCATCTAGTCTAGTTAAGTGTCCTCACCTGTGTCTCGTTCGTCTCCCGATTAGTGTTTGTATAAGTATCCCCGTGTTTCAGTCCTGCCTTGTCTTTTGTTGTTTAATGTTATGCCGTTAATAAACTCTGTGTCTATTTGATGTCTGTTATCAGTTAATATTTAGCCTAAATAAAGCTATGTTGTTGAGCGGCTACACACATGTGTCCGCCTATCCTTCGGCTCGGCCTGACGAATATAGCTGCGTTGTGTAGATTAACAGGAAATGGAAGAGACTTGCTTTGAGCCCTGTTTAGTATTCCGAGATATCACTTATATCCTCTCTCATCTGCAAAAACTCAAAGAGGCAGCGGCTTCATAATCAACAAGCGCAGCATCAAGGATTACTTTATGCCTGTACATAAGAAGAAAAGCATTAAAGAAAGGAAAAAACAAAAAGTTAGATTAGTTTGGGTCACTAAGAACTAATCAGTCACTAAGAACTGTTGACTCTCAGAGTTTGGGGCCCAGACTAAGTTTTATTTATATTTTTATAAATATATATATATATCATATATATTTATACCATATATACTGTATATTAGGGCTGTCAATTGCTTTAAAAAACAAAACTGATTAATCGCATGATTTGCTGTAATTAATTGCGATTAATCGCACTTTCGTGCTTAAATTTTTATTTTAATTTTAAAATGAAGGATAATTAAATTTGAAACCAAATCAACCATCAAATTAATGTAGAATCAACACAAAGGAAGTATATCAAATCAAATACCATTGATAGCAAATACATGATAGCATCTTTTTAATTGTGAACACAAAAGTAACACTCCTGTGAACTACAATAAGTGCAATTACATTTCAAAACCATCAAGGCCTTAAACATTGGCAAGAAATGATAACTGTAGCACCCTGGTAGGTGGCAGGGGAGCAAAGGAGGACGCCGGAGACACGAGTGCCTTTGAAAGAGCCGCTGGCTCACTTAAAAAAAAAAAATCCCAGCGCTTTTCACTCGCCGGATCCCATAATCATAAAGAGAAAAAACTCAACGTAAATTATCAGCTCAGCGGGTCTCTCTCACACACACACACAATTAATTAATTGCGTTATTGTTTTATTAACGTGTTAAACATTTTTAATTAATCGCAAAAGTTAACGCGTTAATTTTGACAGCCCTAGTTAAAAATCAATCAAGAGGTTTGGAATAAAGGTGTAATCAAGCCAATTTGTGAAAGGGATACAGCCCAAGTGTATACATATCAGTGTGTAGCAAACAATAGCAAAAATGTGCAGAGAAAAGTATACACCTGAATATAGGTGTATGAGACATAGAAGCCATTATTAACACAATGCATGCCACATTGTGTTTAAAGAAAGGCAAACTAATTTGCGCCTTCATACATTTCTGTATAAGGAAAAAAAGCCAACAAGTTAAATAAATGTAAATGTTGTTGGTCCATGCTTTTGTGCATTTTATAAGCAAGGTCTTTAAAAGCAAACAGTATCGCCCCCATGCAATAGTCTATTCGCAAAGCCTTATAGCCATCAGCTTACCTGTCCAGTGGAGGCGGAGTCACACATGGCTGTGGTGTACTGTCGGTCCAACTCTGGAGCATTGTCATTCAGGTCCAGTGTCTCTATGGCAACCACCACTCTGGACACTTGGCTGGGGTTGTCTGATGTGAGACAACGTAAAGCAAGGGTTTGTTAGCAAGCCATCTAGCTAGCGATGACCCTCTCTTGTTGTGTAACGTACAGATTTGTAAAGTTATATACATATAAACAAACATACACAGAAGCACGTCTGTCCTAGATATCTCCACGACTGGAGTGTGACACTTTTACAAATTTAGACTTGAGTAGTTCTTCGATCACTTCTCCCATTCCAGATTAATGGCTTGTCATATCAAATAAATAGCTTCTACTAGGTTGTATTGATACAGTATGGACCTGTCGTACATGGACTTGGACTTAATGGATTGGTGCTGTGCCTGAAAAAGTATGCCTGCAAAAGCTGTCGCACATTAAAATTCAGTGCCACACGTTCGGCTCTGGCTTGGACTGTATTCACATAAATGTTTTTTGCCTGCATTCACATTTACACACACACACATACACAGTGTAACAACATGTTATGGATTAGTGGTTTACAGCGCACAAAACATATTTAACATTATTTTATCAGCTTGATACTTTGTGGCTTTTCCTAATTGTATGAGAACTGCTTATAAAATGTATTAATGTTGCAGAATTCTTCTGCTATAAATTATACATAAGTCTTGTTTGGGGTCTATACTTATATATTTGTTCATATATTGTCTACATACTACTGCACATAAACCATTAAATACTTAAAATTTGAATGTAGTAATAATGTTTGATGATCATTTATGGATTTTAGCACTGTCCGTGTGACATAGCGTGCGCGACCACGCATTTCTGTTTATGTTTAGTTGTCCCTGTCACGTGAGTCATGTTAAATGTTACCAGCTGTTCCTCGTCTGTCTCCCCTT